>JAFMTC010014004.1:1703411-1944538 GCA_018845635.1 Nicrophorus orbicollis | reverse complement strand
TCTTAAAATAACATTTTATCAATAATTGAGCTGCAAAGGACTATAGACCACAGGTCTTTTCGCTCTTAAAAGAACATTTAATCAATAATTGAGCTGTTTGGGTCTATTGACCACAGGTCTTTCTGCTCTTAAAATAACATTTTATCAATAATTGAACTGCAAAGGACTATAGACCACAGGTCTTTCTGCTCTTAAAAGAACATTTAGTCAATAATTGAGCTGCAAGAGGCTATAGACCACAGGTCTTTCCGCTCTTAAAAGAAAATTGAATCAATAATTGAGCTGCAAAGTGCTATAGACCACAGCTCTTTTCACTCTTAGAAGAACATTTAATCAGTAATTGAGCTATATAGGTCTATAGACCACAGGTCTTTCCGCCGTTAAAATAACATTTAATCAATAATTTAATAAAAATGGTAATTTTGGAGCCGCAATTTTGCTATTTAAACTAACATTATTTTTATCAATAGTTCTACACCGGAGCCGTGAATTGCCGATCCTTGCTTTAGAGTGATGAAATTGAAATTAAACTCCAAAAACTAGATCAATATTTATACTTATAATCTTAATTTGTAAGGAAATGCAATTTGTTTAACGGTCAACAAGAAATGGTAATTTTAACATAATTAATGTAGAATTTACTGGAAATATTATAAAAAGAAAAATATTACCTATTCTATAGAAAGCGAGGTCTGCAATTTCAATTTTTCTTTTTCCGTATATGATGAATGGAGCGAAATTAAATTGCAAATTTGTTGAATAATTTCAAGATTTATCATTCCTTCGGATCAATGCTAACAAACTTGGCACTCAGATGCATGCCTATGGTGCGCTTTGCTCCAGTTTGCCAGTAATTACTATAATTATTATTAATGAACCAAATCATTGGCACGTTATATAACCTTTCCTGAATGGCGTAAAAATTAGTAAACCTAGAAAATGAGAGGAAGAAAAAAAAAACCAACACGAAAGTCGCATACTGCTCGTGTTTGCACAATAGAGAAAATTAATTATTTCTCTATGGAATTATTAATTTGTGATTGATCTATTTATTATGTAAAGAAACAATCCCCAGGGGAATAGCAACATTAATGGCAGGTTGCACAAGTGTGATCGTTTTGCATAGTCTCGCGGATTTTTTATGTGATTGTGGCAACATTCGTACAAAAAAATCTTTGATAATTGCTATTTTAAATTCATTGAACTGGTTTTAGTAAAATCTAATGGTAATACTAACCGAAATTGTATTTGGAAATAAATTATCAAATTTATTGCAACAACTGCATAAAAAAATACAAACCAAAATAATGCAAATACACAAAGAAGAAAACATTAATTTGTTTTTGTTATTTTAACAACACTTAATTTTCAAGCATAATTTATAATTTACATAAATCAATTCTATTTCAATTGCAAAATTGATTAAAATAAACCTTTGTTTATTATATATAAATATGTAAAATATAATTTACATTACTAATGTAAAATTTCAAATATTTTTTTGCAGTTTTTTGTTCATTTGTAAATTTACATTGTACGTAAATAATTTAAATTCATTTATAAAATTGCTTAAATACACAAACTTTGCATAATATTTATTTGTGTGTATAATTACATTTTTTTGTGTTTTACAAATGTAATAAAATAAAGGTAACCTTGCTGTGATGAAGAAAGTTGTGCAAAACAATTAAAATGGCATTTGATAAACAGAACTTATGAAATATGTTATATAATTTATGTTGAAACTAGACATTTTCGCGAGCACTTGTTCGCTAAACAGTTCATTGGCTTGAACTACTTTAACACTAGAAAAAAGTTGTTTAATCATATTTTAATTGATACCTGTTATAATGTTATGCAAATTTTGAAATTGTTTCTTGAGAATTTTATATTTTAATATCAAAAATTAATCTATGTGTGATTTTAAACGTTATCTAAAAAAGTTAATTTAGATTATGTTTTTAATGAATTTTGTTCATATTTTTGGAGATTATTAATAGTAAAAACATTTATTGAAATAATAATTACAAAAAATATAAAAAATATTAAAATTATTTTAATGCAAAGTGCTATTGACTATAGGATATTCTGCCTGGAAATAATTTGATGATTTTCAAAATACCAAATTAAATTTTGCGTTGGCGATTCATAAGTAAAGACGTTTGGGTTTGGTCAGGTGACATTTATTCAAGTTCAGGTACTCCACCACACAATGTAAATCTAAAGTTAGTTGTTAACTGTCTAAGTTGCTAGAGGAAAGTTACCATATTGAATCGAAGTTTGAATGGATGTGCTGGGAAAATCGCTCAGAAACAATTCCATCTCGCCCGAATTGATTCGTCTTTTATGTGTGACCTGACTTACTTAGGCCATTACGGTTTTACATGTAATCGGAGGGGGAGCAGTCGTTATATAACCAGAAGATAAACTGGACATTATCGATGAGAAATCGAGGCCGAATTTTATGGCGACGCGTGACCGATGAGAAAAAATGCACGCAGCGTTAATTTCAATCTGATCCGAAACGAAACACCGTCGACGACAGTTTTATCTAGTTCGCAGGTTAAGCAAGAGCCATCATCATCATCGTCGTCTGTCCATCCATCCGATTTCGAATGGCAAAGAGTAAATTAAGATGAGGAAAAAACAGCGAACCATTCCGCTCTAAAACATTTCAAGAGACAGAGAGAAAGAACAAAAAAGTAAATAAAAAGGACAAGTACCGAGCGGAATAGGCTTCAATTAACCTACAACTTTCATTAAAAGTGCAGCAAATAAAGGTTTAGATAAGCAAGTCACATCTCGAAAAGTACATTTAGCAATTTGTTGTTGGGAAAACAAATAATGCAAAAACGTATGTGCTGGCTTTAATTCACGCCGAGTGTTTACTAACTGCCTCGTAAATTCAATTCACTAGCAAAATGGATGTAATTAAAGTGAAGTGCGCGCTTTATGCTTTTTTTGGGTTAAGTTGGTCGTAGGCTTTAATTTGACTTAAGTCTTAATTGACGGTTAATCGCCTATTTTGAATTTGGCGCGCAAATCAGTTTTGTTTATTACTTCAACGAGACCTACATATTTCATCTCATACCAAAAAGAAACAAGCATTAATTAGAACATTTAACTAATTTGTATGAAAGTAAAGTAAATTGAAAATAAATTCCTTCAAATATGAAATAATCTATTTTTTTTAAATAATATTTTCAGGGCAGAAAGGCTTACGTTTTCCTTGTATTTCTTTCTTATTATTGTATTGAGTTTATATTATTTTGTAGTTGTTGTAAACATTATCTTCATTATTATTGGTAGTTTACTTGAAATATTAATAACTAACTTAAAGAGAAAAGCAAGTAAAATGTAAAAAAAAGCAAAGATAATGTAATTTTTAATAGCCGTAATAATAATCAAAGCTTTCTCGCCATTTTTATGGCATAACACGGAAAGCTCAGTGTACATTTTTATGCCAGGTAATGTACAAACAAATATTAGAAATGCAAATGAATTCGTTAAGAAATGTAAATAATAAGTGCATTCTGTCCTTTATACGACAAAGCATGCATGCGATGGCTGTGCTGTAAAATGCAAAACGGCATTAAGGAAGATTTATGGAAAGCTCTAAACATTTTAAATTATAAACCAAATCGCGATTTTTTGCTCTCTCCATTCTGACATGTTGCTAGTAGAAGGAGCTAAGATAAAAGCCATAAATTACGTGAAATAAAAAGTGAATTGTTCCATTTATTTTTGTCCAGTACGTAAATGCCATTGATTTTCCTTTCAGAGAATAACGTACTAGCTCTTTATCTAATACCAGGAAATATTTTGAATCCTCCATTTTTGTGATCTAATGGGACAATAAATTATTTTTACATATTATAAAATATACATTTATCTTTACTTTATATTGCTATTGTAAATTAAAAAAATTGGATAAAATTAAAAAAAAAACACCTAAAAATTTAAATTTTCCATTATTTTTTTCTTCAAATAAACAATAGTTTGATAAACTATATTGACTTTTCAACTTTCATGTTAAATTTATCAATAGGAAATTATGAAGAATTAGAATATTAGATTCATGTTTATATTTAAATCATATTACATAACAAAAATAAAAAAAGTGTATTTAGTTATATTTTATTTCATTCATACAATATAATATAATGAAAATACCTATGGTTGATAGTTTAATCACTTATATAAACATGTTATTTTATTTATTTATGTGACTATTATTATAGGAATTCATCCATTCTATAAATTTAAGAATATTTGTTTAAAAATTAAAATTTACAGATTTATTTTTAAAATAATGTTTTTTCATTAAATGAATGATGCAATTGAATGCTTGCATATTAATAATTGTCCATGCTTTCGTGAAATTCTGTGAAATTGCATATCCTTTAAACGAAAATAATCACCATTTAATTAAGTAAATGCAAAGTTTCCTTATTGGCTGCAGCAATTGGATAATAAAGGAAACTTAATTAATTACCGTTAATTGTTCGGAAATAAGAGCTAGATTTCCGCAGGTCTCTATTTCATTAATTACGACGGATTTACGTAATGCACGTTTTTCTTTTTTCTCTCTCTCTCTATATCGCAATTTTCGCGCATCGGGGAAAGTGCAGTGACCATGGACGTGCCATAATTTACGTATAAAATAGTTCAGATCCCACAGTGCGTGTATCTGGAAGATTTATGAACGCGCTGAAGTGACTCGGATGTTTTGTAACAGAGAGGAATTAGCGCGCTTCGTTAAGTAGGAAATAAAACGGAGTGCATCATGGACTATACCAGTGGAAATATCCATTATTATAAGCTAATGAATAGCCGAAAAGAAAGTATAGTTTATAGTCTACACCGAGTTTCACACAAACACATCCATATAGACATACACACAGAAAGCGCATCCGCAGGGTTTCATTACATAAATGTGCAAGTCACGAGAGCTATCCCGCTTTCAGCTTTTCAGAATTCTAATTTGCTTCCTCCAGCAGTTTCCTACTCACTTGTAACAAGGAGAAGAAAAAAAAAGCAACAGCAGAAAAGGAAAAAGTAACGGTAAACGCGAAGAACGAAGCGTTCGGTTTCGACCGTCAAGGATTTAAATTAAAATTTCTATGTCAAGGTTGTAGATTAATCAATGGATGTTACTTGTTTTCTCTCCTGAGAATATAGTAATCGAGGAACGTGTAAAACTTTAATTAATGTTTGAAAACCAATTTAAATTATTGCAATTTCACTAATACTGATTGAAAAATACTGCTTTAAACAATAGATCTTTATTTCATACTTTCTTTTGTCCAAAATTAATTATAATTAACGTAAAAAGTTATAAATTATAACTGTAAATTATACTTTAATAAGCAAACAATCACACAGATAATGTATTTTATTGTGTTAGTTTTTTTATGTAATTTATTGTTCCAATAAATATTATTATGAAATTATTTTATTTGTTGCGAATTTCAATGCACGACGAACACTTTGTTTGTATAATAGAATTGTGTCGTTATTGAATAATGCACATTCGATGTAACTAATATATAACATGCGACCTTACATGTTATATTATCGTACATCAGATGCAATTCAATGCATACATCATACAATTCTGTTCCATATAAATTGATATTATACGTATGAAAATACATTTTCATTTAAATATTTACTGAATAAATTACTTAAATTATATTTTTATTTATCATAGATTATGAATCAGTAATTATAATTAATAAAAATAGTAACATTAGTTATTGTAAAAAAATATATTACTATAATATAAATAATGATCTATAAAATATAGGCAATGGGTTATGTCTTTGCAATATACATGTACTATTAGCATTTAATTAATTAATCTAAGATATCTCAGTATATGATATATTAATGCAACCTATAAATATTTATGGAACATTTCCCATTCGTGAAATTTCTCACATTAATTTTCGAAGTATTTTATTATAGCTATATTTAATCACTCTCTGGGGTCTTAAATAGAGCTATTAACAAAGGTTTACTATTGTATTATAAATATTAGTTAATGTGATAATAGTATATTGTCATATAGTAAAATAAAATCTAATAACTTTAAGGATTTCTAGAAATTTGTTAAAGGTAGAATCATAATCTTTTAAATAATATCAATAAATTGAAACCATTACTAAATTGTTTGATTTATATAAAATAAGTCCTTTCTCATAAAAAAAGATTAGTTCACAAAGTTTATTTCATAATTGATCATTTAGGATAAATTGCATATAAAAATAAGTAATATTTAACTTTTATTTTGAATGTATTAAAGACATTTTAAAAGAAAGCTTTGATTAATTAGTTAATTAATCATCAAGTAAATATAGATATAGTTTGTTCGAATGCAGATAAAATAAGTCATTTGAGTACACGGCTCAAATTGTTTTAGCGTGTTATTTCAAGCGTCACTTGAATTGTGTTTTTCTTCAGAAGTTATTTCCTACTTGAAAAGTAATTCACTTTTAAGGGTTGCTTATGGAACTATAATACCAAGTGGGGGGGATGGGAGTTTGTTGGGAAGGTCGCAATCTGCGTGTGACTGCGTGCAGCGGAGCGTGTTTAGGGATGGGCTTGGGGAACTGTCAAGGGCACGAGAGGCCGCCACAATTATGCAAGAAGGAAACTAAAGCCAGTGTGGCAAGCGGCGGTCTTGATCTATATTTTGCACGCGACACCGCACGTGATTCCTTATCCTTATCCAAGTGATTAATTAGTCGCTGCATATTTAAATCCCCCCAACTGGCGCATTTACATACACACATAATACATTATAATCCTACGTTTGTCGATTAGTTTGCGCAAACTAGATGGGAGGCACCATATGAGAGAAAAAAACAAACTTGGAAAATCACTTTGTTATAAAGCTGGATTGCATCCACCTAGATATTTGACAGCTTATTAATGCTAAACAACGTACAGATCGGTTAGTATTTTAAAGTGCATTGTATATTTTGTAGTAATTGTAACAAATATAAACTCAACATAAAAGAAATACAAAGAAAAGCAAAATATAATGCTATTGCAGCAAACGGCTGTAAACCACAGATCTTTCTGCCTTATTTTTTTCATTTCTATTATTTATAATCATTGTGACAAGAAACAAATATATTATTCATAAGAGAAACTTAAAAATTAGACGAAATTTGACATTAGAAACCTTAAAAAAAACCTATAATATTGCAACAAAATGTTGATAATATTCCGGTTTTAAAAAGTTGATTTAATGATACTTTCAATATAAAAAATATAATAAAAACAGTTATACAGAATTACTTGCTTCAATAATTTGAAGTTATTTAATATTTTGCATTGAAAAAACACTACAATGAAATAAATTCTACACAAAATCAAATAAATAAACCCTCTGTCCCGCAATTTTATTACAACGAATTCGCTCTCACACTACACTGCCTGAACTGAATATTTTGATAGCCCAAAATAATAAATTTAGGTATTTTTTTTTATTATAGAATGTTGAACTTTTGTATTTTTGAATTCAACGTTAGACCAAATGTTGATTTTCAATTAAAAATAAAAGGACCGAAATACCTATTGTCTATAGGCATTTGATTTTCATTTTTTTTTGTTCGTTTTTGTTACTGTTAATTTCTTGTAAAAAGACCTCGGTCGTTAGCACTTTGCCCCAATTTGGATAAATAATATGTTGATATAAATATTTTACATAAGATATATTTATATGGTAATAATTGCTACTACATCTCCCGTTTACAATTTAAAAACTAAAATTTTATAATTTTTTAACAACAAGTTTTACAGGAAAGCATCAACAAAAGATTACTAATTAGTATTAGTAGTATTAGAGGATGTATCTACTAATATTTATTACTTTAATAACTTTAACAACAAAAAATCTGTTTAATTACTACATTGAAAATTGAATTCTCTTTCATATCTAAACTATCCAACTATCCAAGATTTGCTTTATTTATAAGATATTTATATTGCTTGTTACAGTTTCTCTTTTGGTTTGTTTGTCTCCAATTATTCCTAACAATTGCACTTTTCATCTGGTTTCACGAATTTATAACGAAATCCAGTTTTGTGTTACACATGAATAATGTTAACCCACGATTGTGACGGCATCGTAAAAATACCGGTAAATAGCAGAACATAAACTATCAGCAGGAATCCACTTTCGAACTTCCAGGCTCGCGCTCTTCCAAGAGAAATTTCGTTTTTCTCTGTACACCTTTTTCGCTCCTTTCTTTCCTCTTTCCATTTTTTACGATTACGCGCAAACTTTTCGGATTAATGCAATTAACATTATTATAACTGTTACTCTTAATGCTCGTATATTTCGTTTTTGTTAATGACTCCTAAAAATTAGTAAAAAAAATTGTTAATTAGACAATTTCTCTTAACGATCCAATTACTTTTTATATATGATATTACTAAATTTCCAGTAATTTAAGTTAAAAGAATTACGACTCATTTTATATATTTTTTAAAAATGAATCTTATAACTTACGTGTAATAAAAAAGCGAATTATATTTTGCAGAAAAAAAGTAGTCTTTTAAAACAGTTTATAATATGAGAGATTATATGTGATTAAACTTAGTTATTTCTTCATTAATTTGTATACAATTATTATTGTTTTATTTGTTTGTCTATTCGAATACAACATTATTAGTGTTATTCTTATGTATACTTAAAGCAATTGTGCAATGGAAGATGATATTTGAGAATAATAAACACTTGATTACAACGAATGTAATTTTTGAGAAAATCCAATTAAAACCTTAAACTCCGTAACTAACTCAAATCAATGATTGTAATATGAGTTAGCATAGAGAAGGTCATTGCATAAGATGTGCATACAATTAATTTCTTTACGGAGCTCAGAAAATTTCCACACACTGCGACGATGATAATTAGAACTACATATTTATCTCACATTACGCATGATAATTTGCTTTCTGAATTTTTCTCTCTCTCTGTAAACGTAAAATGTAAGAAAAAACGACGCGGAATTTATTGCATCGAGGAAATGTGATTGCATTCATTACACTCTGTAAACATAAATATAAAAGAGAGGCAAAACAAAAAATGGAATCTAGTACAATGATCGATGCATTCGCAATACCTTTTTCGCGCAATATTCTGTGTATATGAAAGTATGAAAAAAAAGAGCTCACGCGAGTTTCTAATTTGATAGGCTTAGTTTGCAGTAGAAAGCTATGGACCTTACAATAAAATTAAACAAACAAAAACACATGAAATTTAGACCAGTTTTTTTGATTACACAAATTCAAGGTTTCAAGAATAATTTTTTTTTTAAGAATAAATGTATATTGAAATAGTAACAATAAATATATTTATTTTCAGTCACATATTAAAAAAAATATCCATACAATTTTGTAATTTGACTCTAATTTGACCTTACAAAGGGATTTTGAACTTTGACCCGGATTATACTAAATTAAAAACGTAGTTAGTCATATTTAGAGAAAGTTTGTAATATTATTGATAAAAATAATAATAACTACTACTAAGTTATTCTCAATAATATGTTTTCTAGAATTTCATTCAATTTGTCCCAAATTTTTGACATATTTTCTATATAATTAGTATTTTCTTTAAATTTTTATCTTTTTATCTATAATAATTTATTAATTACGAGAATAATTAACAAAGTAGTTATATAAGCGAAATACATTAGTTAACTTTCATAATTTATGAAAGTTATTCCAGTTATATTTCAATGATATTTTCCATTTAACGTAAAAATATTTAACTAAATTTTTTCTCTATTCAGTGTAACTTTTAAAATTATCTATTTTATCCATGTTTTAAATTTACTATGTAATAATCAATTAATGTAATTGACAAATATGTTTTAATGTAAACGCATTTAAAGTGCACTTCAATGTAATACATACTATTACAAATCGATATTTCTGTGTAGATCATTGACATTTTCATGTTATCGCATCTTGTTACGCACGAATTTCCTTGAACTAATATACCCAATAAACATGTGCGTTTTTCTGCTGTTTCAAAATCGCAACACAAAGTGGAAATGTAAATGCGTTTCGCATAAAAAAAACACAACAACCTGTGACATTTCAGTTGTTTTTAATTATGCCTGCTTGGATATAATTTTATGCAAGAGTACCTGCAATAATCTACGCAAACACTTCGTTATGTGCGTGTCAGTGTGTTGTTTGATTTTGTTTCAAAAGATCTGTTTGTTAATATGTAATTAGAAATAATAATAACAAAGAAAATATTTGTATGTCTAGTTAAAAGGGTTATTGAATACAATGACTATGTATTTTTTTTAAATATTTAAGAATAATTAAGGTCAAAAAGTAAAATCAAAGATTAAGAATACAATACATTATTATTTGTATTCAATACATATTTGAAACATAATTAGTTTGATCGTAATATTCAAATTGTTGCTCTTTCTCTTATGCTAACTTGTCTAGCGTTATTATCTAACCTATGGTTAAGTATCGTTTCTTGATTATACCAACTTCGCAATAGTCCGCTCCCTTATTCAGTGTTCTACCACACCTAACGTTGCAATTTTTGCGAGGATCTCTATAATCATTGCGAAATACCTGATTCACGTACGATTGCGTACATGATTCAACCAACCTAAACTACAATAATTCCGTGTATCAAAAATATGATTACTGACCAATATGCGTTAAATTACGTTACATTACATATATAGAACAGACATTAAATTATATTAAACATAGGGAAACAGAATAAATAAGCCTCCATTATGGGCTATATAATATGTGATGTACATTTGCTGATAGATCCTATTGCTAGTTTGTACAAAGGGTAAAATAATTATGGACGTTGTAAACCGCTTATGGTTGCGCATTGTAGGTGTTTAATTTGTAATTAATTCCATAGGAACAAATCATAATAACAATCCGAACGCATTTCATTTGTAGGCAGGAATAATAACGACCCCCGCTGTACGTAATTTCCAATTTCGAGGTTGTTGTGTCCGTCGCATTCTACGGTGATTTATTTTTGTACGCAGCAAGCCTCTACGATATAATTACTCACATTTTTTTTGTTTCACCTGTTTGTTTGTTGCACTGCCATTAAAATCTTTTCCAATTACGCTTTTCCTCTTCATTAGTTCTACATATAAATTTCCATCTAAAAAAAGTTCAGTTTTTAATTTAAGGGAACTCGGTGGAAATTAGCCCGTGTCGTGTGTAAATCAATATTACAAACGCAATTATTTGATTAGTTTACAGGTAGTATTATTTTTGTGTGTATCTGTAATTATCATTTGGAACGTGAAAATAAAAATGTTTTTATCAAAATAATAATCCCAATTTGGTAAATGATTGTCTATAGTAGTCTGTAATTAATTACATTATAGAAATAATTGAAAAATATTCAAAATAGAGTAGTTATTTCTTAATTAAAAAAGGCAGAAAGACCTCAGTTATTAGCCTTTACGCTCAATAAATATTTGTAAATAAATTTAAAAAAATATGTAATAAATAAAATATTAACTAAAAATGCGTTTATTAATTACAAGGAAAATAAACTATACCAATTATTTTACATTTCATATAATTAAGGGAATAATCAATATTAATAATAATTATTATTATTGCAACAAAAACTATAAGAAAAATACAAACTGAATACCAAACATTATAATTTTAATCTTTCATTATATATAAAGCAAAGTAAGTTAAAGTTTTATTAATTTTGAAACTATGATTAAAGACTTAAAACTTTTGAAATTTTAAAAGTTTACTAACTAATTTTATACGGAAAATTCTAATAAGAAAATGGAACTGTATTCTGTATATTTATATTTCTTTATAAATATGTAATCTAAGTTTATATGAATTTTTCAAAATGCTTTTAGAGAAATATGAACTTAAGTATTCCCATTGAGGCAAAGAGGAAAGATTGGATTTTCCGTTGAAAACAAGATATTTAGTTTATGATTGCAAAGACTCAAAGCATAGTTTTTGCAAGTGAATGGTTGAAGTGGCAGCAATAAATTCGTGGCGGCGATAAGGGGGATGCAATCAAAAAGTTTGCACGGTGGGTGGAAAATGTCGCTGCAATAAAACGACGAAGATTAGTTTGCTCCGGTATGTTTGTATGAGGCCAAGGGGTGAATGGTTTGGTTAATGACATTTGAAGTAATCGTTCCTGGTGTAAGATGTATTGATCCGTTCATCAGTTACACAGGGCTGACATTCGGTGTAATTGTGCTGCAAACACTGAGAGACGGAGAATGTCAACAACCCAATTAAAGAGATGTTACGCCGCTCGAGACTGATATCAGCAAATGCTGCTATCTCTTTCTCTTTCTGAGTCTCAACCCATCCATCCGTCTATCCATCTCTCTAACCCTATTCCTCGCATGCACACCCCGTATCCATTTCCACGATTCTCTCTCTCTCTTTTCATCTATATGTCTCTCTTTCTCTCGCTTTCCATCGCCTCGCATGTGTTGTTTTAACGACGGCTCGGCCCGGAGGGAATCTCTTTCAGACCTACACGCTGAATTAGAACTTGCCAACAGCCCTATTTGCGAAAGGTTTCGGGCCCCGAAGTGCGAATAACGATTTGCATAAAAAACAATCGTCTCGTCCGACGCGCTAAGCAAAAACAATTGGTGCCCTTTTAAGAGAGCACTTTCCGAATGCTTTATATACATTTTCGGGGGGTTCCAGTAATTGAGTTATTAAGAATGCGCCCTCCCTCCCTGTATAAAACGCTCTTAAACTTTTCCAACAAGAAGGAATGAAAATGAAGAGGGAAAAAACGGAACACCTTTTCTCCGAAAGCAATTACACCTAAATCATAGATTTATATAAATACTGATTTAAATTTTGTTATTATATGTATAAAGAGTAAATAAAAAGTCAGCAAGTATTTTTGTATCGTAATAGTTTGTGCTTTCAGCTTGTTGTATGGAAATTCTCAATATAGCTTCATCCAAAGATGGAAATACCAAGCTTAGTTTATGGCTTCTGTTATAATTGGGGATAAAATCCAGTCATGCAATATTGATCTTCTGAATATGCAGAATGCTTAAGTTGCGAAGTTCACTTCATCCAAATTAGTCTCGCTAGTGTACTGGAGTTGCTTTTTAAATTAGAAACATGATTATTAAAGTTATGCGGTTTACAAATTACATAGGAATTTTACTAAAATACTTTATAATTTCATTTGCAAATAAGTCACATATTAGTAATTTCTTAATAGTTATATTCAATTTAACTATAGGAAATTCTATGAATTTTTTACTTAAATTACAACTAAAATATTAGGCTATTGCCGCTAAAAACACAGCAAAAAATTATAATACACCCATACCTCGCTATACGGCCGCTATTTATACGGCATTTCGCTATAACGGCCCTCTTCAATACGGCCACGTATCTATATGTTGAAAAATCTTGCGCAATCGCAATAATTGTTTCCTTATACGGCTTTTCGCCTTGCGGCCAAGTTTCATGGAACGTATCTAGGCCGTAAAGCGAGGTATGTGTGTATAATTAGATTCTCCAATTATCCTATTTTCACAAGCTCTTTTCGCATCAAATCAGATCTATTATAGTTTCTATAAAATCGATAAAATTTGAATACACTGTAGTTAATTTTTTATTACAACTATCCAACTTTCGTATTTACATTTCTGATCAATTCTAGTTATATTTTTATAATTATAGTTAAGACTGTACATTTTTCATTATTTCAATTTTGACAGCAGATTACAGCTAAACGGCACTAATAAATTAATATACGTTACATTCTCCAACTATGGTCAGTTTCATGATCATCTTATTAATAAATTATATTTTTTGTTGTTTACGACAAAATCTTTTTTTTATTGTAGGTTAAATACAATTCATGTAAAGCTTATAGTTCTGGTAGAAATTAACTTAGTAATTAACGTTATTATCAACATAATTTATCGTTTTTGGAGATTTACGAAAATTTAAATTTTAACTAAGTTTACAACTGATTGTTGCAAGTGGGAAATCAATAATGATAATTAATTAATAATATTTCATTGCTAATCCATTGCGTCATCGGCATCTATTGATCTTAGATTAATCAAATATATACATAATCCCGGACGACACGGCCGCCTATCGTATAATGATAGCGTCTAATTATCAGATGTTAGACCGGGCAAAGATAATGATTGTCGGCAATTTTGCTCCTCATTTTCGTTGTCTGTTTGCGTTCAGTGTATCGTAGTTGTATATGTGCATTGTGGAAGTTACGCTGTAAATTACATAGTTAAAAGTTAAATTAACGAACGAACTATAACAAATTATTTTCGGCCTCCGACGTCGACGCCGCGACGACGGCCCTCACGTGCATAAAAACCACCAGCCGCTTCGCAAATGTTTTTGGACCGGAGGAAGAGATGAGTCCCGAGGAAAAAAGGCGAAGGGAAGAAAATACAAATGCACGAGGAGGAAATACGGAGAGAGAAGAGAGGGCATTTCTTGCTCGTGCAGAAATAAAAATCCCTCCACTATGGCTCGTAGATAACTTGCCTCTGTGTCTGTCTGTATGTATGCTGAGGGATGAAATTTGTTTTCTTTCTCTACTGTGTGCTTTTTTTTGTTGCCCCGTTTCTTCCCTTCTCATTCATACCGTGCACATATATTTTTTGGCATTGTTGTGATGTGGCGTGATGTCCGACTCACTTTTTCTTTATTTAGTGCAGATTACGGCATTTGTCACGGATATTTTTGTTCTATTAAACCTGATGGCAAGATTAAATATACAGAAAAAATATCCGATGGCAGCGGTGGGATTTCACCCTCCCTGTTTTCATTCCATAATAAATATGTTGGGACCCAGCTACTTTTGGGTGTAAGACTATAAAATATGTATACAAGGGAAGTGTCTAACGGTAAGACCGTATTCCTTGGAGATGAAATTGAAGAAGGTAATTTATTTTATTAAGGAAGCAGTAATTTAACAATATTAGAACTGCTTAAGAGCAACCAATGATCCAATTAAAATGTTCTTAATAATTTATATTGTATTGAGTTTATGTATTTTTCTTATAGTTTCTGTTGCAATAAATGTTATTATTATTATTATACAATTATGGTGTTATAAACTATTATTATTGTGATTATAATATTTAAACAAACATTACTTCTACGCAATTTTAAATATCATACAATTTTTATTTGTTAAACAAGTAAGAAATATGTATATACAATTGCATTTTAGAATATTAATAAGTGTTAAGTGCAGGCTATTTCATGGTCAATAATAATAAATCTAATTTATTGCGTTACAAATAAAAATAATGCAAAGTAAATTTTGTATTGATAATTATTAATTATTTACATTTTTATTGTAATTTTGTAATTTGAGCTAAGTTTTACACTTTTTTAATTTTGTAGGATGTCCTGAAAACTAATAACAAGTAAAAACAGAATAGACCAATATAGATGAGATACAGAAGAGATGAAAACTAGACTTCAACAAACTGAACATGATAAAAACATGTTTTCGAAGGGTTTTGTTTGACTATAGCGTCAATAATCATAATGAAATAAAAATTAATATAATGTACCTCAACAACGGTTATAAACGGCATGTTCTGTTTTATAATTGTTCTGTATTTTAGAGTTTTGTATCTGAGTTGTCCGGTCACCTAATGGTACACTAATAAGTTTTTAACATTTATTGCAACAACAACCACAAAAATATAAACTCAATAAAATAGTAATAAAGAAATATATAAAAGAAGAAGAAAAATATGCTGTTGATGCAAATCTCATTTATTTAAGATAATTATAAATAAATACTACTTAAATTCACATTGGAGAAGAACATTTAAATACATTCTTTTAAACAGTTTATTTTTAAACCTACGTATTAATAAAAGTAAGTTTTTTTATTTTTTTGAATTTACATAGGTTTGTGTAGAAGATACCAAGTAAGTGATAAATGAAGATACTTGTGACAAGTATATATTTTTTATTTTCCGTGTAAATGTAAGGAAAGTTCACAATAAATTCCCCACAACGGAAATCTTTTGCGCAACATCTGGTTCATACTTACAACTTGAACTCTGCATAACATGCATATACAAATTTATTTTTATTTTTATTTTTCTGCCCGTTCTCGCTTTCTCCCTCCCCCACAAACACACTCCTTTTCACACTCTCTATGTGTGCTCCTAAGGTTTAAATTGTGAACTGAAATGTGCACGTATGTGTACGTGTGTGTGTGTGTATATATATAAAAGATTAATGGTTTCGTGGCGCAAACTGCGGCCGGGCGGGCCTCTTATAAATTCAAAGCCGAGTTTCTGATACGCCTGGAAGTTGTTATATTCACGGAAGTGTCCAACTTTGGCCTTCACGCGAATGAAAGCGCGCCACACATATAATAGCCTCCGAGAATTATTCACCTGAGAGATATCAGCTCCTCCCTGGCAACATTTCCCAATATAATAAGCGTTTTACAGGATCGATCTCGAAGTTATTCAATAATCCACGGTCCGAATTGATTTACCGCGGGAAAGCGAACTTTGAGATGAACTCTAGCCATCAACGTGTTACTGCACAAGTTAAACACCAATTACGATTTATTTCCGGGGAATCTATCATGCGGAATAGATGAACAACAAACACACGAACTGTCCGAGATTGCTTTAGCCTGTTTTTAATACGTTTTTTTTATTAATGCACGTGCAACATTTTATAGTGTATTAATACGTTTTTTATACGATTTTATAATGTGTTACTAATCGGTGCTATTATATACCAGGCAGAAACTAAGTATTGAATTTGAAGGACATTTTATTAATTCAAGTGTTATAATTATATTTTAGTGAAATCATATGTGATAGATGACAAAGACTTACAGTATATAACCATTTGCTGCAATAGATTATTATTATTTGTTGTATTAAGAATACAATATATTTTGGTATTTATTAATGCTATATTTTGAATGTAAGAAAAAGGCACATGAACTTTGCATTCCAAATACCTCAATCACATATTATATTTGTAATATCTATCACGTACCTAAAGCTATGGCTGTCTATCATAATACTGCTAATTAATTATAGTATTTATTGCAACAACAATTTACAAAATACAAAAGAAACTTAAGAAAACAATAAGAAATAACATAAAGTAAATGGTTTTTTGACCGATTAAAGCGAATTATTTCAAATAAAGTTACAAGAAGAAAACTCTAACCTGTTTCCAATTAGATCTGGGATACCGCAGGGAAGCGTTCTTGGACTAATTTTATATCTTAACTATTCACCTGATCTCCCAAAAACAAATAACTGATAGTAATCCAGATATTGCGTCACTAAACCTGCAAACAGGATTGATTCAGATTGAACAATGGCTCAGAGACTGGCGTATTAAAACCAACGAAACGAAATCTACCCATGTCACCTTTACTATGAGAAAGAAAACATGTCCACCAGTAACTTTAAACAACAAAGTACTACCAAAAGAGGAACACGTAAAATATCTTGGAATGCATTTGGATAGACGACTCAACTGGAAGAAACATATATGGACTAAGAGAAAGCAATTAGGTATCAAGTTCAGCAAAATGTATTGGTTGCTTGGAAGAAAATCAGTGCTATCACTAGATAACAAATTACTAATTTATAAATCCATCCTCAACCAGTTTGGACCTATGGAATGCAGTTGTAGGGTTCAGCGAGCAACTCCAACATCGAAATACTACAGCGATTCCAATCGAAAACTTTGCGCACAATTACCGATGTACACTGGTATGCCCCTAACAGTGTTTTACATAGTGATCTACAAATTGAAACAGTGAAAAATGAAATTACAAACTATAGTAAAAGGTGTCAAAGAAGACTCCATTCACACCCAATTAAACTAGCTGAAAATCTTCTAGTAAAGCAAATACAAACATACAGATTTAAAAAGTGCAACATTCTGGACTTACCACATAGATTTAATTAATATTATTATATTATATAACATTATTATAAGTTATTTTTTATAGATGGATACTGTTGAGTTTCCCATCTATATGACTATTGTATCGCCAACAAATTTGCTTAATGTCATATGCGTGATAGATTGTGAATAATATAAATGATATACACAAAAATAAAATAAGAAGGTACTTCGTTTAATTAATAAGTATAATCAGAAACTTACAAAGTTTTTCAGGACAAAACACTTTCTCGTAGCAAACACAAAATGATGAGTGGGTGCATATAGGTTTTTTTTTTGTATAACGTCTGTTTTTATTTACAATCTATTTTATAACAAAACATTCAGTAAATAGTTTAATGGTTGACAAATGATAATTTAATATTGGGTAGCGCCCACTGGCGGTTTTCCCTTAATTGCTACTTAAATGTTAAATCTTATTGGAAGATCCAGTAAATTACATCGCTTCAGTCGGTTCGTTGTTAAGCTATTATCAAGAATATTGATAGCTAACTCATTTGGATGTTTTTCTAGCCTATTTTGGTATCTGCTACTATATTTCATAATGGCTTCCTCCACTGTTTCTATTTGAAGATCCTCGTGTATTCTCCTGTTTGTAATGTACCATGGAGCTCCTATGATTCTTCTTAGGCTTTTCGACTGGTATCTTTGTATAATAGCTATATTAGATTTGCTAGTGCTTCCCCACAGCTGTATTCCATAGGTCCAGACTGGTTTTAATATTACCTTATAAATCAACAGCTTGTTTTCTTTTGAAATTAATGAGTCTTCTCGTAGTAGCCAGTACAGCTTCCTGAATTTGATTTCAAATTGTTCTTTTTTTGCTTGGATGTGATCTTTCCAGGTCAATCTTCTGTCCAGATGCATACCCAAATATTTAACTTTATTAGCTGTCGGTATAATTTTTCCGTTGATAGTCACTGGTGGGCAGTAGTCTTTTCTCATGGTGAAGGTAACATGCACTGATTTTGATTTGTTGACCTTCATTCTGCATTTTTGAAGCCATTCCTGTACTAAGTTCAAAGAATATTGTAGATGATATGATGCACGTGCTGCGTCTGCATCCGATGATAATATTGCAGTATCATCAGCAAATGTTGCAACAGTTGTTAGGTTAAAATTATATATTTATTTCTTGATCGATGTTTTTTTGATTGATTGTTTAATTATAAAAGGTTTGAATAAAATTGCAAACTTTGCATATTGCACATGGTGCACAGGGCCTGTCAATTAATATATGTAAATAGAAAAAGAATCTGCATAAATCGATGTGTTCGTTGCTTACTTATTTAAATATCGATTATATGTAAAACGTAAGAGCTATGTGAAAATTGTCAAGTTGCTTTCAAGTTTCCCGAGCCATTGTCTGTTGTAATATCTGGGATGGTTTCGTACATGATGAAGCGTGAACCGAGCCCGTGTGACATGTAAATTGGGGAGCGGAGATATTCGAATCACGGAGCCAAAACACCGAATGTGGTAATAAAATTGAAATTCTTAATGTAATGCGAAGACGTGGGGCTTCGATCGAATTAAGAAATTGACATTTTCTACGGTTGTCAGGGTTGCAGTTGCACGTTGCACCAGCCATTCCGAATCGAGGTTAGGAATTATGCTAATCCCAGTATTGGCATAATGCAGGTGATTCGAATTCCGTTTGCCGAGGTTTCCGAATTTTTAATTGACGTATAGCAGGAGCGAGCAGACACTTCCACAGGCACATTCTCCCGAAAATTATGAAACACAACGGGGTATCCGTATCCGCAATCTTACTGTCCTCTCGTGCGCGGAATTGCATTTGCATGCAGATGAAAATCGGGGAGAAACGCGAAATGCCAAATTTATTAAATACGGACTGTATTTTTCGTTTTGTTTTCGACATTTAACTTGAAATGCGTAGCATTTTCCTCGAGAAAGTTCACGACTCTCCGCATACGAATTTCCGCGCCCTCCGCTCTAAATAAACGCAATGGAAATTATAATGAAGCGAATGAAATTGCCCACTGCAAAAGTCATTTTATTTTCGCGTACCTAGCTGCAATTTACATAATTCAAAATAGGGAAAACAATTTTTCATAATTCCGTAATGAGACTCATTTGCCTCTCAAGGAAGTGAATCGATAAAATGGATTTTGATTATATAGGAAAAAGCAAGGAATAGGGATGCAAACAATTTGAATTACCTTTCAGCCGGAACAACGAGTTCATTAAATCTTTACGTAATTACATTTCGAAGTAATCTGTTTGTTTCGTTAAAGAAACAAGTCTTTAATTATGTAAAGCATATAAAAGCGAGCGTAGTTTTACTTTATTTCACTCCTGTGCAGGCAGCACTTTCACAGGTATTTTGTAATTCCGTTTGATGTTCGACTGGAATATAAATATAAAGCATATCTGTATGTTTTAAACATAAAATGTTTACAAATTACGTAATTGATGTGAATAAATGTCCCAAATTTGTAATTGATGGAAATGCATAAAACATGATTTATGGAACGGGTGGATGCGACGGGTAATAATATACAATTTGCCCTATATTCAACTAAAACACTAACAAAAAGAATATTTTATCAGTAATTTGCAACATTTTCGAATATATACTTACAATGTATCATTATTTATACAGCCTAAGCATAATTTATTAAAGTAACAATCACAATTATTTACAATAATATTATGATTAATAACCATAAATTCTTAGCTACTAATGACTAAAGTTAAATTATGATTCATAAATAATTTAATTTTTATTGGAATAGTTAGATTTATAGCTTTTTGACTCAATTTTTTTTATATTAAGTTTTATAATACAAAAGGCTATTGACTACATCATTTCGGCATTTTCTTTGACAAATAACTAAATAAATATTCATATTGGTAATTTACATTAACTAATATGTTTTCATGAAATAGTTGCATCTGTAATTAAACGTATTGAATTATTTTGCACATCAAACGTGCTAATTTTAGATCTTATAGTTCGAAACTTGTAACTAACGTTTATCCTGTGATCAAAAGGAGATCTTGCGCATTGAAGCAGGTATAAAGATTATGCGTGCGTGAATATAGTTTAGTTCTATTACAAAAAAATCTTCCTTTGATCTTTGCCTTTCGAGCACCTCTAATTATAATTACGTTCATGCATTAAAGTTATCTTTTAATTAATTTATGTAATATTATACTTTCAACTTGATTAAATAACTAATGTAATTATTTTTTGTTCTAGGTAAGCCTTGAAGTGAACTGAATCAATGTTTACATATTGGTAAGAATCTTTATAATAAAGTCTGATTTAAATGTTATAACCTTTATTGATTATTTATAATTTTCGCAATAAACAAACAAACAAAATAAAATAAAAAAAACGATTTATCAATTTTATTTTTGTGTAACGTCTGTTTTTATTTATAATCTATTTTATGACAAAACATTCAGTAAATGGTTTAACGGTTAACAAATGACAAATTAATATTGGATAGCGCACCTTGGCGGTTTTCCCTTAATTGCTAGTTAGATGTTAAATCTCATTGGAAGATCCAGTAAATTATATTGCTTCAGTCGGTTAGTTTTTAAGCTATTATCATGAATATTGATAGCTAAGTCATTTGGATGTTTTTCTAGCCTATTTCGGTATCTGCTACTATATTTCATAATGGCTTCCTCCACTGTTTCTATTTGAAGATCATCGTGAATTCTCCATGGAGCTTCTATGATTCTTATTAAGCTTTTCGATTGGAATCTTTGTATAATAGCAATATTAGATTTGATAGTGCTTCCCCATAGCTGTGTTCCATAGGTCCAGACTGGTTTTAAAATTAACTTATAAATCAGTAGCTTGTTTTCTCTTGAAATTTGTGAGTCTTCTCATAGTAGCTAGTACAGCTTCCTGAACTTAATTTCAAGTTGTTCTCTTTTTGCTTAGATGTGATCTTTCCAGGTCAATCTTCTATCCAGATGCATACCCAAATATTTAACTTTATTAGCTGTCGGATTTACCAAACTTGAGTTGATTAATATTTGTAACAATCACATCTTAATTTAAATGTTAAAAACCTTAATTTTATGTAAATATTCAAAAGTTTAAGCAACTCTTATTGAAATTGCTACATTTACATATTATAATGAAACAAAAACATTTTATTAATGTCGATCGCGCACTTATCCAATTACAAACGGATTGTTTATATTGTTTGCGTTGAATTTCAATTGCATATAACAATAACAAATAGCAGCAGTGCTGGACGAGATAGACATAATAAAAACAGTTGCAAATTATAATGCATCAACTGAAATTGAAATTAAATTCAAAGAGAAGTATCAGTTTTCATTAAAAAAAAAACAAAATAAATCACTGCAAGCAGGGCTCGTTCAGTCTGAAAAAAAATATATAAAATAAAACACTGTTGGCAAAAAGCCGTGAAATATATTTAATTTCTTTGTAAATTGAATTCGAATCAATCTGGTGGCCCCGAGCAGTTCCATCGTCCGGCGTCAGTCAGAATTACATTTCTATATGTAAATTCTAATTTCATTTTACCATCCATCCTCCTGTCCATAAAATACGAACGTGATGTAAATTGCGTCGTGTACAGAGATGTGATTTACAAACATTTTTTTGTGTCTTTCAGTAATTGCAATTAATTAACTTTATATTTTTATATATAATTTATTTTATCTAAATTATAAATTATTGCAAAACATGTATAAAAAACGAGTATTGTTTCATTTACATTTTTGCAAGTATTATAGGTAATTAAATATTATTAGATTTGTATGAGTATTTACATTGAATAATAATAACAAAATGATTAGTCTTTTGAAACTAAGAAATATTTACTGTAGGACCCTTATATTTCCTAGTTATGATAATAATTTATGGAAAAATTACGACATTATGTTAAAAACATATTCGTAATTGAGTAAAGAAACTTGTAAAGAAATTATGTAAGAATTAAATTAGAAAGATCCAAACACTTAACCATTTACAACAAAATTCTTGTTTAAAGTCTTTGATTTTGAGAGAATTATAGTAAAATTTTATTATTAAATTATTACTAAAATTATGAGTAAAAGGAAGTCTACTATATTTATTGTTGAAATAAGTGTAAGCAATCAAATCTCAATTATTTTCTTAAAACAAAAACTTATATTTTATTCGTATGTCAAGTGGTTAATTAGAAAATATTTATAATTTTATAAGCAATTGCAATTTATGAATTAAAACTAAGTTGACAGAAAAAGTATTAGCACTTGGAGAAAGTTTCATTTAGTTATTTATTTAATATTTTAAAAAGTCGACTTATTAAAAAAAGAAAAACAATGTGCATGCTTCATTAATTAACTATTGAGCATTCGAGTTTTTCTATGTGAAATTATTTATTTGATATGACAAAATTAAAACTTTCACACTTTCCATGAAAAATATAACCAAATTTCTCTTATCCATATTTTGTTATTAAATTGTAAATACCATTGCATTTTTTTTTATTTCAATAACTAAAATTTTAAAAGAGAGCAAAATATCAATTATATTTACATAAATAGATACACAAAACATATTTAACAAGACAAAAATATATAATCCGGTACAAAAGTTTATTAATCATGAAATGATTAGAATATGCAATTTATTTGCCAAGTCGTAGTAATAGAAATCGTAGAAATAGTTTCATTGTGTAAAAAGCATTGTGAGGAAGTTGAATATGATGTATTTAGAAAATAAGATTCTTTGTTTTCCTTTTATTAAATCATATTTTGTTTGTAAAACATGTACTTTCTCTCAAAATGTTTTTACTTGAATTTATAAATTTCACTACAATATGATCTTTAAAAATTATTTATATATATATATATATAATATTATAAGTAGATTTATTTCCTACAATATAATAAAAATACTGAAATAATTACATAATTATGTTACATATTAAGAATTATGTAATAATTAATCAATTATTAATAAAATAATAACAATAATAATAATATTTATTGCAAAAACAAATACAGGAAAGAATACAAACTAAAAATAATGGAAACACGTAGAAAAGATAAAGAAAATATGATTTTTTGCTATTGCTGTAAAGAGCTATAGTTGAAGAATCATTATGTTCAATATTGATTGAATTCACTATTTTTCACAAAAATATATATTTTTTAAAAGAGATTATTGGTGTTTAATGACTGATTTTCGAGATTGATATACTTATTAGTTGGTAGTCAATGTGTATAGTTATTGATACAGTTTCATATGTGTAATGAATAAAAAATATCACATAATAATTGAAATTTAATGTGATAATTGTAATAACAAGCGGCGGATTTGCGATTTATTAATTTTGATTTGGAGTTTCGAAACGGTTTCTTGAATAATTGCATTTTATATGCATATAAAGTCATAAATAACAGCGGCATCGCGCATCCCATTTCAAAGTTTCATTCGATAAATCAAGCACATACATTCATCCTCTGTCTCCCATTTCTGCCGACCACCCACACACCGTCCCCTATCTCCGAGCCCTGTAGTGTTGCACTTTATGTATCCGACCAAAAATAATTGATGCAAAAATCACGCACCAACGGACGACTCATTTAATTACGATAAATTATGAAAATTTATGATCAAGTATTTATGATAATTGATCTTTTCGCCTCCCCGTTCCAGCACCGAACACCGCATTTGGTGCCGGATGCGCCGCCATTTGCCGGCCGTACGCAACGCTGATTGGAAAATGCATTTTCCAGATGGGCTGCGATTGTTTTCACGCGGCTCGTTCGATTTTTTTTTCTTTTTTTGAGTTCGATTGCGTACACCGATCGCAGCAAACATTTACCTTTTGCATATTATATAATAACGCGTGCCCAATTTGCGCAAATCATTGCAGCCGGGATAGAAAATGAATCCCTGTTCGTTACAACATTTAGATTTTATTTCACGCTTCATATAATTAACACAAAATACAAGAAAATTTACCAAAAGTGGTTCAAAGTTTAGATCAATTTTGTTGATTACATCAATATATGTTTAGGACATTTAATTAGTAATTATATAAAATTAACATTAACTTACTATACATTTGAAGGCGGCTGTCAATAGCCCTTTCTAACAGTTGTTTTTTATGTTTAATTCCTATTGTCGTCTAAATATCTGTTTTTATACATTTGTGACTGTTTCACTCAATATTATTATTGTATATAATTTATGAAATTTAAGACCAAACTTAAGTATTATATTAAGTATTGATAGTTTGACTAATTTTTAAGTTTATTTAAGATAAATAAAATGGTAGCTAATTTCTTAAAAAAGTCGTACAGTAAAAAACAGTATAAATTACAACCAAAATTAGTTTTATAGTTTTAACAATTTGTAAAAATGTTATGGAGTTTATAATTATAGGATTTACATATCTACAAAAATGTGTTAAATGATTGTTGATTCAAATATTAGTAATATTTTCATTAAAAAAATGTTTCAGAACCATTAAAAATGCATTTAATTAATATAAAATTTAATTAATTACGATACAAATTCATAACGTTGCATATATTATGAAAATATTTGAAGGAATTATACTATAAAAGGAAACTTATTAGAAATGTATCTTTATACTACATTCGTTACTTTTACTCTTAAATCTGTTTATTTTTTCCGATTATTTTTCGGATATGCTAGTTGTTTCAAATATTTGTTATCTATTCATCAAACATATGTAAGAACCATTGCAAATTAATATAATTAATGTAAAATGTAATTAATTATCGTAAAAATTAATAAATTTGCATATATTATGAGATTATTAGAAGCAATTATGAAGGAATGAAATAATATTATAAATATATCTTTATATATTTAGATTTGCCTGTATCAAGATTGATAAATAAGAATAATAATAAGGAAATACCTCGGTCGTTAAGTTTTTGTCCCAATTTGGTCCAATAAAGATGTTGAAAAGAAAATTCTTTAATTTTACACTTACAAATTTAAGTGTTTAGGAAATTTGAAAGGAACACGGTTTTTATCAATTGAAATTTATCTAATTAAAGATGAAATTGCATCTGCGGAAGAAAGATAATAATTTGTAACTAAAATAATGCAGAATTATAGATCTATTTAATATTTAAAAAGGAGGATTTTTGTCAACTGAAATTTATCTAATTAAAGGTGAAATTGCATCAGCGGAAAATAATTTGTAACTAAAATAATGCGGAATTACAGATCTATTTAATATTTAAAAAATGGAGTTTACGTAACGATGTTGTGTTTCACAATGCGTTGTACGTTTTTGACTTTATGCGGAAATAAACTATTCCATTTTGGTTACAAAATTGTTTGCTAAAACCGCAGAACACTTGCTTTTTATCTGAATCGTTTAACTTTGGAAAGACAATATGCAACATCGGGACTAATTGAATTGCGTAATTTTCGCGTACTGCGTGCGTGGGTTGCGGGGTGGGGGGTTGGCGAAACTGCACTTTTTGGAATGTTCACAGCTGCTGCGCTTTATGGAAATAAATATTTTTTCCACTCCAATAATTCCATGTGCCGGTTGCTCTTTTTTCCACGTATCGTTCCTCCTTTCCCTGTTTTCCCAATAACGCAATAGCCGAATTGTTCTTTACGAGTAATGAACCGAAACTGCGGCTAATTTCGCCTGAAAATAGTTTTACGCAACATAAAAAGAGAGGGATTGAAACGATGCAAGCGGGTAGCAAAACAAAAAACAACGTGCATGGGGTTGCTGCGTGGAATGTATTCTAGGGGGAGTTTGTTGTGTTTCGCTATTATAAGGCTAAAATATTCGAAAAGTTTATGCGGCAAAGTACACATACTTTCTTCCCTTAATACGTTGATTTGTTTGCCGGCGCAGTTTCGAGCGCGAAACTTTTCGCAAACTGTCTTAAATCTTGCGACCGATAAAATACAGAATCATAATAATAAAGAAGGAAATAAAGAAAGTATAAGACGGTGAAAAAACAAATGCAAATAAAAACGTTTATGCGTCTGGGCGAAAATGGAATACACCGTGGATAAATGCAGTGATGCGCTTCAGTGCATCGACATAAACAATTTCCCATGCGTTTCCAATCTGTTACATTTACGTAATCGTCTGTTTTTTTTTATTCAATGCATAACTTCTATTTTTAAAGCGTAGAACTGCACGAAGATCGATTATAATCAACGAAACTGATGTATAATGTTTGACATTTGATTTGGGTATCTGCGATGGATTTGTGTCGTGCAAAAATCCAATCGAGTGATTGGGAGCTTTCGAAGCTGATGATGGGACCTGATTTAGATGAGTATATTGCATTATAGGAAATGAGTGGCGGGTCGGAAAAGGGACGCAGGGACAGAGAACCAGGGGTCCGTTGTAAGGGTGGAATAATCACATCAGGAACGGATCCGTTCGTTCGGAAAGAACCAAATTACCTCTCCCTGCAGAGTGTCGCCATTTCGAAAATGTCAACGGCACATAAGTGATTACAGACTGCAGAAAAAAAAATCGCTCACCCCCTATGCAAAAACAATTTATGATTGTTTTACGTGATTCGCATCTCGCTTAGCTGGAATCAATTCAATCTGCATCAAATCATCATTTCTTCCACAATTTCATGTCAATTATTGAAACTTTAATGAATATTACTACTTAAGCGTTACACAAGAATGAAATTAAACTGTTTATCTATATACGCTTTGCTGAGCATTTCGTTAATGCCGAAACTCCATATAAAGCTTAAGATAATATTTACATTTGCTTTGAAATCCATAGGAACAATAAACGGTACATAAATTTCATGCTGTCGCCTCGTCCATCCCTTAATACCAAAGACCCGATTTAGCATATATGTTAATATCTACAAACGGCATTCATGTGTAATTATAATCGTTTCATTTAGAAGTTATTGCGGAATGATTGCTGGGAGTTGGGAGCGGACACTCCGCCATCAAAACCAAAAACCATCCATAATTTATGTAGCCCTGCGAGGCCGAACTTCCAACATTTCAATTACGATTTACATTTGTAACATTCATTTAAACTCGATTGTTCGAATTACGGTTTCGCTTTAACAGTTGTATTAATCTAAATGCAATGCGGTTTCAATGTACTATATTGTTAGTATTTCAAATGCACTAATTTATATTGAAGCAAAACTTTGTTTTTCATACTGTTAAGCAAAACAATTTAAATGAAAACCATTCAAATAATGTCAAAATAATCTTTAATAATTCATACTTATAATTTTACATTCAAATCTGCTTATTTTTACATAATTTGGATATAACACAATTTTTCCTAAATGTTTCCCCTTTTAAAGGTGATTTTTTTTAAGATAGATAAAGCAAACATAATGAGTTATTATTAATAATTAATAAGTGTTTTTGTGTAATTAAATGCATCTTATACAATTTATATGATATTGATACAATTTTGCATTAAGTGCTATTAAAAACACAATACTTTTCTAACTAGAAGAATTATAGAGAATTCGACTTAATTATTAGAAAAAATGAATGTGGGAATGCATTCTTGAAATTATTATCTTATAAGCAAGTATTTATATAATAAAAATATAGAGCAGACAGACGTATAGTCAATACCCCATTGACCCTATGGAATTTTATTGTATTAACTATGTATATCTTTTTCTACATTTGTATTGCAGTATCTTTTTTTGTAATAATAAATATTGTTATTGTTAAGAATCTATTATATTTTTAGTCAATTTATATTCAAATTTCTGATTGAAAAATCTATAATTTCAAATGCATGTATTTATTTACCTAATTAAATGTAAGCGGAAATATTAACTTCAGACGATACACGTGCATATAATTTATTAATTACTTAAAGTAGATACTTGAAAGGAAGCAAATGACATATTTAATTACGTTGGAAAGTAAATATTTGGTAGTTTTGAGTCACGGTACTAATTAGCAAATTGACGTTCCTTCAGTTCCGCCACTCAAAACCTTGCACATTTGGCGCACATATTTTTCTTGAAATGATATAAATAGTTATTATTCACGATCGAGGCACATTTATAACATATTGTATATTCTCGCACACGCTCCTAATTAAAGTCGCTCACAATATATTTAATAACTGCGGTATTTAGAGGAATTGTGATCCTCGAGCAACGTTTGTTGCTGCGCAGCCAGAAGTTCGTAACGTAATTAAATGTAATTTATGTGATTAGAAACTTGGCGGTTTTCAATTAAAATGCACGCCATTGGAGCGACAACAATACGTACACGAGTTCGATATTAAATTAGGCAAACCTAGGGCGGAGGACCGTGCTTCTCCAGGTTTGGTTCTGCTTGGTTGGGATCCGAAGTAAAACGCGGATTGTTTGCCGGGACTAAACCGCATCTATTGTCAGTATGATCATATTCCAGCCACCTACCGCCTAATTGGTATGCATTCCATGGATATGATTGTCTCTCGCAATCTGAACCTTCCGGGTTCAATTCCACCTTATAGCCGCATCGCACACCATTCGTACTTTACTCTTCTTTTTTTACGTCTACGGTTATTTCGATAAATTACACTACTTGCACTGATACAATTACGGAAGGTATTTGATGTTATGCAATGAGAGATTTTCCATGGGAGAAAAGTTTATCCAGAACTAGTTTTCCAATCATCATTACTTTTAATTGACCAATTTAAAAATCATCAATAGAATACTCTTAAAATTAAATTAGTATAATACAATCCATGAATCTATTAGAGAGACCTATGTAAATAAAATTGATATTATTTTCTATTAAAATTATAGATTTTTTTATACGTGACAGTACAATAAATAATATTATTAAAATACATGTATCATAAAGTTTCACGACTTTTTGTGATAAGTTTTAAAATATACAATATTTATCTAAATTAATTTTCAATAATTTTGACCTTTTAAGTCCTGAATTGTTGAAAATATTTTTAATGTTGCAAATGCTCCTTTTTTATATCTATGATTATTTACATAAATTATACTACTCATAGTAATACAATTACGGAAGATATTTGATGTTAAGAAATAAGAGATTTTCCATGGGAGAAAAGTTTATCCAGAACTAGTTTTCCAGTAATCATTACTTTTAATTGTCCAATTTAAAAGTCACGAATAGAATACTCTTAAAGTTAAATTAGTATAATAAAATATATGAATATGGTAGATTAGACCTATAGTAAAAGTTGATATTGATAATTTTTTTATATGTGACTGTTAAAATAAATATTTTTAATAATTAAAGATTTAAAGCTTCTTGATTATGTGATAAGTTCAAAAATGTAGAATAATTTTATAAATTAATTTTGATTTTATTTCAAAAGTTGTCTTCACAATTGCAATTTTTATGCTGGCTTTGTTTCATGTCCAGAATTGATGAAAAGATTCATATAAAAATATTTCTTATGCATTTACAATACACAATAAAAATAATAATAAATATATAATCTTATATGTAAATAGAACATCTGGAATAGCAATTGCACTTAATATTTATATCTTTCTCTAACAGTAATTAAAAATTAATAGATTAATTTTTAATTTGCAAATTAAAAAACGAAAAATCAGCTAATTGCTAAAATTGATTTCTTCATGCTATGAACGATATAATTAAAGAATAATTACGTTTGTTATTAACTTTCTTATTCGCAAACAAGTGTTTTATTTTTAAATGGTTTGAAAAAAAGACGTTAAAAGTCTTCATGAAGAAAGAAAAGAATTTACAACAGAGAATTTCTTTCTTTCATTGCTTCTCTAAATTAAGTTTTTTTTTTAAATAAATGTATCAAAAATTAAGTTTTACTGTAAACTTTTATTATGTTTTAAATAAATAATGTGTATTGCAAACAGTTTAAAACAAAAGATATTTATATTAAAATAATAGCAATTGAACAAATCTCGAAAAAAACGTATGTTATAAAGGGCTATTGACCGAATAATAATTATGTTGTAAATACCTTCTATTAATAATAACTATTTTTAATTTAACAGTTACATTATCATAAAAATAGCAAACATATTAATATTAATAGCAATAAATAAAACTAACTATTGACCATTGGTCTTTCCGCCTTGCTGTCTTCTATAATGTAATGAAAGTAAAATATTACAAAAACAATAATAATTCTAAAAATGGCAGAAAAGAACTGCTAAGAGTTTGGGTTTGGCACTCGTAAAAAATAATTGTTAGAAGCACGGTGCCAGTAGAAATGATACATTTTATGTTTATGGTGACCAATAACAATTATGTAACGTGAGCGACATTTCTGCGGACGGACAATTGGTGAATGGGTAATCAATTCCGCCAAAACGCAACTATTGAGACATTAAGGTGCATTTGAAATTCCGTATCGAAAAAGCCGATAAAAATTATTGCGCGCAGAGCAATTGCACTTTCTTCAACCATTAGATTTACGACGGCAATAAAGCAAAAGTATATGATTGTGTTTTATGTACGGCACGTATAATATTTATAAATTCAATTCCATTTCTTCCATTTCATACAAATATGTAATAGTGTTTGCAGAAACCGCATTTATCGAATCGCATTAGCGTGCTCCTAGTTTATATGCGAATCGATTGACGCACATTAATTATAATCAGGACGGGCGGCCAAATAAATAAATTTCATATGTCAGTGACAGTCGATAAATTTCATTAGTTTATTCATTCGTCCATCCCTCTCTCCCCCCCACACTCCCCAAATGTAATTATAACAATGAATTCGTTAATATAATATTTTACACGTTATTATTGGTACAATTCAGTTTCAACATCCATTACTGTATCATTATTCCCTGTATTAGTTGGGACATCCATATTCAAAACTGTGCTCTGATACACGGATTTCCCATTACTTTTTTTGCATTTGAATTTTTTTGTTCCACTAAATTGCAATTATTTAAATGAATTTATTCAATTTTTGCAGTAAATTTATCACAATTATTCTGCTTTTTTTCCATTTGCACGAACGCCGATTTTAATATAATTTAATTTTGACTAAATGTTCATTGTACTATTATAAACGTTTCAATTTTATTCGATTTATTTAGCAGTTTGTAATGTTCAACCAATTTGAAGAAAATTATTGAAAACCTAATCATTTTTTGTATATTAAATATTCTCAATTAATTGTAATCATTTGGATGGAAAGACTGGGTCTTTTGTACTGGAAATACAATATTTTAATTATTATTTATAATCATTAATTTTGTATATCTACATACATTGTTTGCATTACTTCATGCATTAATAAATACTTTGTTCGTTAGCCCTTTCGACCAAATTGCAACGAAACTAATAATAATTTGTAAATTTATAATTAAAAAAATAAAAGCAGTAAAACCTACATAGTATGAAAAATTATTTAAATTTTACTTTGTATTTCTGTTTCTTCATTAGTGTTATATTTTTTATAATTATTGAATTAATTATCATTAATTTTATCTTTTTTTATGTTCTATACAAAAACTTCATAAAGTTTACAATAAACAAAATATTATGTATCAAAACAACGTCACTTTCTAATGTAGTTATACATAGTTGTATAATATTGATTAATTATTTGTATATCATTGCACATATGTATTTTTTTTTATAAAAGAAAGATTTTTTATTTGAAATCTTAGTTTTTCGTTATGAAATATCTATGGAAATATATAATCTATAAAAAATATTTATACAAGAAAAATCGACTAACTAAAAAATAATGGGTGGAAATCTTTCCAAAAAAAAGAAACAATAAAAATTGTGTAATACTTAAAAATGTTATTTCTAATACTTATTTCAACACAATTATTTCATATAAACATGTATTAGATTTACCCAAAAAATGCTTTGACATTATTTATTCAGACAAAGTTAAGGTTTATGACATTCGCAGACAGGTGTTAGCACAATAAACTTGTGCTATAATTTGGATCAGTGAACACTGGGGATTCATCCTCAACTTTTTTTTGTGACACTCCGGTTTCAAGTACAAAACTTTGTAGTACTTTTGGACTTCGAGTCACCCCACATCACGTTCATAAATATAAAAAAGAAACGTAATACACGTTTTGATTCTAATTATTATGAAACACATTTCAAATTATGAAGTTTTTCAGTTTCAGTTTGATTCCAATTATTATTATATATCAAATTATTTAATAAAGTTACTCTTTATTTATTACAAATAATAATTGAATCTTAATCTATGAATTATTATAACATTATTATTGTTTGTTTAGTCATAAATATAACAAAAAATAACTTAATGTTATCTCTCAGTTTGATTAAATCAAAGTTTTAATTTACTTTTTACAACATATTATTTGGTTATGAATGTCTGAATTATTATAACATAAATAATAGACAATTATTATTTGTATTTAAGTTAGTAAAAAAGTACGTGTTTTCTTTGTTTTCCAGTTATTTATTATATATGAAATGGCTAAAAGGAAGATAGAAAAAACACGGTAATATTTCTTTACAAATTATTCAATCCCCCCAAGGGTGCTCGTATCTGATTTAGTCGGATTCCCAGTAGTCAACAGCAGACTTGTTTTCTTCATATCCATCTTTGTTTCTTTTTTCTATATGTGTACGTACATATTAATTGCGTTTTGTGCCGGAGGCAAAAGGAAACGTCAAATATATCCAATGATTTATTTCGCGTTATAGTCGCACGCCGTTTTTGCTAATACCCTCCGACCTACAAGTGTAATAAATTATTACGCTTCCCCAAGTAAACCAACACACAGAAATAATAAAACAACCGTAATAATAGCTGCCGTTGCTGCCGCCACCGCCGCCGCCGTTGCCGTTGCTTCCATTGTAACTCTTGGCATTTCAACATTTATGAAATACTACTTTCAATATATGAGAAAACAATAATTATTGGTGTATGTCTTATACCGCATTATTTATAGAACAACTTTTCCTTTTTCTTTCATTTTTATTTTTTTGCACTCATGACGAAAATTTTTCACTCCACTTAACGATACATATTTTATTTTATAATATTTTATGCGTATTATTCTATAATTTTCTCTAATTTGTTTTTATTAATATGAAATCATTTACCCGAACGTTCCTCCCTTCCTCCATAACCCTCCGAAAGACCACCTCTATTCCAAAACAAAAATTGTTCCATTATTCGATAGATACCTCTCCGTTTCCCTGAAATTCATCTCAAAAGACTCAAATCTATCCTCTCTCTCCAAATTTTGTATCCCTCGAAATTCATCAACCCCTCCTAAATATAAGTATCGCAGACTTACCCTATACCAGTATTTATTGTTCTTATAATTATGTTCTTTCCCTTTTCCAGAGACTGCTTTTTTGTATAATGTTTTTTTTCTCCTTCCTATATAATTGGTAAACAATAGTGTTCATTTAGTTTCTCCATTGTATATAATACTCAAGCGCGGGAAGACCAATGGTCGATAGCCCTTTCTTTTATTATTGTTGTTGTTATTTGGTTTATATTAAGATTTATATTTCGTTTTTTTAACTGACCAATAAAATTTATTATTTTTTTTTATAAAATCATTTAATTTATTAATCCAAATTGGGCTATCGACCGCGGATCTTCTGCCCCAATCTAAATATAAAACCGTTTATTTCAGATTATTAAATATTAGTTTTTTTGTTCATTAACTTCAACTTTATTACCAAAGTAAATGAATTATAAATTAATTAAACAATGACTATGAATTTGAACGTAATTGATATTATATTAAAGACTTAAAGTATATTATTTTCATTAATTAATAACTTTGAACTCATTTTACACTATTGAAAATACCTGATTGTTTTAAAAAGCACTGTATTCTGTATCATCCCAGAAAAAAAGTAGATCGATTTGTCAATTATAAACAAATTTCATTAATGTCAGTCCTTGCAAAAACTTTGGACAGAGTGACGTATATTAAATTAATAAAACATTTAGAGGAAAAGGAAATCATTATTAAACAAGTACGGATTTAAATATAAACAATAATGAAAAAATGTTCATTAATTTCTAATGAAAAATCCGGCGGTGAACGTTTATAAGTTATTTAAATTATCAACTTTGTCTTTCTAGTTTTTGTTTCCTTTTTAGTTGAGAATGACAAAATTCAAACTTTTTTCTAAATTTAACATTGAAAAATCTATATTTTCAACATTAAATTGATTTATTATATTCTATTCATCATGTTCACCAAATCAAATGATTCTGAATAACTTCATCATAATTGTCTTATATTGTTAGCTTTTTGATGATTATTTCCACTAAAAATTCATTGTCATCAATTTGAAGAATATTGTTCATCATATATCAAACATTGTAACGTTTTTTTTTGTATTTAAAAATTTAGAATTTTCTCTTTTTTATATTAAAATCCTTAAGTTAGATAATTGATGTTACTTATGTGATGAGTGTAGATATACTATACATAATGTGAATTATATACAATATATTATTTTTAGTTCTATTATTATTTATATATTTTATTGAGTACTATTAATTATTATAAATGTGTTATTTCAGTTAGAATATTACAGAGTAAAAGCTTTCTATATAATTAAACTCATTTCAATAATCAAAAATTGCTGAAGCTTGCCAACTCCAATTACCATATTGAATTCTAATTATTTTGTTCATTCCGCTTCTCCTTCTCTATTTTTTTTCTTCTTTCGAATGGGAATGTTTGATGAACATTTAGAGTCGCCCGATCAATATAATATGTTTGAAGTATCCCTCTTTTGGGGGGTGGTATATAGTGTGTCTCGGTATTCTGCTGCCCCGGCCGAACATAAAATATTCATAATGGTCTCCTATCTCTCTCGGCGGCACTCCATCCTATATCAGCATTAACCTGATTAGGAGACCATCTGCCGGCTTTCAGCATGTAATTGTTACTACGCCCGGTCCTGAATTATTTACTGCACCCGCACATCGCCGATATTTATTGGCGAGGGTTACATTACCTCTACCATAATCATATCATAATAATATACTCCTCCGTTCGGACCCGTCCCTAATAACTTATTAATTTACCATTGCTTGATTCAATTTCCTATCAATTTTGTAATTAAATTTGCGATCAATTATATAATAATTTCATTTAAAGTGCTTTATTTTCTCAAATACTCTTTAACTTTTAATAATTATACAATAATATTTGTGGCTGTTACATATATAAAATATATATATTGTAGGGCAGAAAAAAACCTATAGTTACTATTTTATTGAGTTTATACTCTTGATAGTTGTTCTATAAATAATGCGAAATAAGATATACACCAATAATTATTGTTTTATCTTATATTGAAAGTAGTATTTTATATATGTTGAAATGCCAAGAATTGCAATAAATGTTTTTATTATTATAAAGAAAACTATTACATGAATAAACTAATAAATTATACAAACATTTCTAGTAATATAATATGTTATGCTTATTTTCATATCAAAATATAACATGAGGGGTATAACTAAATATTTATTAGTGTCATATTGGAATGGTTGACAAAAAGACGATCGATTTGTTATATTTATATTGGTAAATGTATGTGTACAGCATATGAGGTAGTAAAAGATTACACCCATACCTCGCTTTACGGCCTAGATACGTTCCACGAAACTTGGCCGCAAAGCGAAAAACCGTATAAGAAATCAATTATTGGAAAAATGTAGATATATCGACATGGGAAAAAGTTTCATTTGCCGTTATAGCGAAACATTTTAGGCCGTAAATCGAAAACGTGCCTTAATTGAAGTGGGCCGTAATAGCGAAATGCCGTATAAAGAGCGACGAGGTAAGTTTGTATTTGGTTATAGTGTATACATGTTGTGTCAGAAATGGATATGCTTAATATGTATATTTAATCGAAATAATTGTATTAATGACATCTCATAATTTAATTTGATATATAATGTACTGATTTTCAAAAATATGTTTTCCTTCAAATACAAGCTGAATATAGAAAACAAAACTTGAATAAAATATAAAAATGAGTATTAATTAATAATAACATGCATAAAATTACTTTTTAATATAAAAAACGTCATTCATAAAACAAAAATAATAACATTTATTGCAACAATTACAAAGAATAAATAAAAATAAAGAAATACAAAGAAAGGAAAAATAAAATTCTATAAATGTTCATATAAAAAAAAACATTACTTTGTTGAATCTCTACTATTTCTAAGACTTTGTTATATTTTTTATATATATATTTAGTCATATATTTTCTTAGAAATAAGTACAAACAGAGAAAATAAATGTTTCTCTTAACAAAATGCGCACAAAAGGTTGGTCCGAATGAGGGGATGCTAAAGAAATTGTTATTTATGGTGTAATTACAGTGTGTAGTGTATTGGAATAGACAGGGTTTGTTTCCGTTTGGGTGACTTTGATCCGTCAACCCGCCTGAGCCAAAAAAAAAAAATATCCAACAAACACAAGAAGAAACGGCACGGGACAAGAGTCGTGCTGATGGATCGCAGCGACCGGACAAATTTATTTCCTTGTTTTCCTTTCGTAAATTCGGGACCGGCATTAACCGGCAGGAAAATATTTGTCCGAATCCGAGCGTCGTCAATTAGGCCTGATTAATCAAAGCCCCATCAAATGTTTGCGCATCGGAGACATGGCCGTATTTGCGTAACACCCTGAAACAATCTGGAAATCTTGTACACGAAGTGCGTGTAAAATAGGAATTAAGTTCGCAACGGAAGTCCTCCCTCTGGTTGTTATTGAATAGAAAAGATGATGGCGCGCTCGACAGCTTGTATTATATTTACACTCGCCTGGAATATATTAAACTAACCAAGTGGAGCTTCGCAAACTGCTGCGAACGCGCGCCATACATACTAATATCATCCATACATCCATCCATCCATGCATCCATCCATGCATCCATCCATGCATCCATCCTCCCATCTATCCATCCGACAGTTTGTTCCTCTCCCTTTCTCTTTCTGTGTGTGTTTCTATTTCTGTTGGTTCGAATTGACAGCATCCAACAAAAATGGCAATATTAAATAAGACTAATTAGAGTAAGCCATAGGTCGTGCGGATTTTAATTAAATTTGACACCGCCGACTCTCGATTCGGAGTTCCGCGCATATATCCAATACGGCATCCAGCTGATTGAAAACGTAATTACACCAGTTCAATTTTAGCTTAACTGCTACAACCCCAACCGTAAATATTAATTATAACCAAGTTTAAATGAAAACAAATCTAATATATTTCCAGTTTCAATTGTTTAATCATTCAATTATATATTCGTTTAATTTTGAATGTCCAAAAATAATTCATCGCCCTAAAAATACAGAACTTATAACTAACTTTTTTAATCAAAGTTAATAAACGTATATCAGCAAATCCATGTTGTAAAACTTATACTAATTATACCTACTAGATGCATATTAGCTTTTAATTTTCTTTACATACATGATGATATTTTGAAAGTCTATTTTTGGCACCTCTTTGGTCTTTCATCAACCTCACTACCATATTGCTGATCGGTAAATGCAGGTAAAACTCAATCAGCGATGTGATTTGAACCAGCACCTTTCGCAGTAGATTTTTGTGATGTGGGGACTCTTAACTTAAGAGTTGTCTCAATTGAAGATTTTACAAGGAAAAAAAGTAAAGAAAGTGGTTATAATGATGTATGCACTTAGATACATGTAGAATTTCTATATATAAATTATATAAAAATTGTATTTACAATACATAATTTATTTAGTTGTTTGGCTCCGTATAATTCGAATAGGATCAATTCAGTTTAAACGAACATTGTGTTATATAATTAGATAAACATATATAGGAAAAATCATATTAAATTTGATTCATTCATATTAAGTTTATAATAATTTTGTTGCTTCATTTTGATCTTTAATTATGTATTGATTTTTACATTAAATAATACGATTTCTAGCTTTTGTAGTAACATATAATAAATTTGCATTTATAAGTGCAAAATATTTCATTACAAAATTCAAAATAATTTAATTATGATTAGGATTTACATAATGCAATCATAATTTATATCAATCAATCAACTATTTACCATATTTATTTCAGAATCTGGTCATTTTTATTTAGAATTTTTATAATTACAAATATTTTTGAAGCATAACATAAATGCATGCAAAACATGTAATTCTACAAAATAAAAACAAGAAGTATAGACTAAATAAGATACAATTATGTACTTTAATTACTAATTTACCTTTTACGAGAATTTCCTAATTATACCCAATTTACTTATGTAGGCCATAAGTTTCTCATAGCTTTAATTTTATATATGTGCTACATATAACTTTAGATACCGTATTTTAATTACCTATAAATGCATCGAAATATTTCATATAATATAATTAAATTAGTAGATTTATAATGTTAATTAATTTAATTAATATTCACATATTGATCTGTTTGTATATATATTAAAATTAATGTTATAAATGATTAATACATTCAAATAGAATGATAATAAAAACAATATTGTGCTTAGAAACAAAGGTGTATTAATCGTAGTGCTTTATATTTAAAATATTTACTTTTAATTACCTTTCTATCTTGAGATGCTTTTTATAATAATATTTTTTATTTCAACATCTTTATTGGTCCAAAATGGGTCAAGAGCTAATTCTGCCCTAATTATTATTATTAAAAGAAAAAGTAATTTGTGGATATTATACTTATATAGGTTAATTAACCATTTATGAAAATTTTAAGCTGGAAAATACTGTTTTTTTTTTAAATAATTACACATGTTTCATTTTCAAAATACCTACCTAATTAAATATTGAATATTTTGTGTATAATGTGCGGTTGTTTTATTGAATAATTAAATGGAAACATTAATGTATATGTACCTATAAATCGAGTTCAGTTACTACTTTTTTATTTGCAGATAATAGTATTATAAAGTATTATCGAACATACTAGCAACTTTTAATACCAAGCATCCAGTACCGATAGACCATACATTGAGAGTATTTCACATAAAGTCGATAAAAACGTGAATATAAAAAAGAACTGAGGGAATACTGCAATTCCTGATATGCTGTTGCACCCGGGGAATTCATTCGTCCGAACTATAAATATTTGTAAACCGGGTGATTTAATCATGCAATGATAAATTTGTTGTTGTTGCCATAACCCGGGCTGCGCAATGCATCATGGAAAACGATTATATGTACGTTAAATAGAGATAAACGTGTGCAGCATTCGGCGCAACGTTATAAATTCCGATCAAGCAGAAGCAGCCGGAGAGTAAAACATTAGGTTTTCAGTGTTGCACTTGGTGTATGTTCGGAGATATTGGCTGGTAACGCATCATTTGGAATTGGATGTACCGTAATCCCCACGTTATGGTAGTTTTGCATGTGTTTGCGTTGTGCTGCACTTCGACCGGAAATTGTTGGAGCGGAAAGTGCGCTCGCATTAAACGGGACGGGCCTAGGGTTTTCCGTACACCCTCACACCATCCCTTTCCTTGCACCGCACTCGAGCACTCTTACGCTCACCACCTAACCTATCCATATAAAGAGGGGACACACGTCGGAGATATCTTGTTATTATCTGTGCTAGCGTGTAATTAGGAAAGATTAGACCTTATGCGATGGAGCGGGGATGTCTTTGAAGCAACCAAGTTACTAACCAGCCACACACGTGATTGCTTAACTTCTGGATCTCAATTTGCATATACAATTTGTCAGCGTCGGGCGTTGTGCACTCTGATTTAATCATAACCTTCGGTTAATTCTGCACGCCACGCTCTGATTTAATTAAAATAAGAATTCGCCGCCACCGCATATCTGCGTATTATGTAATACATACATAAATATTTGATGGAAAATTTCGGGAAAATGGTGCTCCCGGCGAACGCACCCCCGCATTTCATTTTTTTTTCAGGAATATATAGACCTGTCCGAAATTCAATTATGAGAGGGTGCGAAATGTTCCTCTGAATAGTAGAACCTTCTCCTTTAACAACAACATTTTTTTCTCTCAAGTGTTCTCACACGCACGAACAAACCATTATTTATACCATATAACTTTACATACCAGTCACTATAATGATATATAATTTAAGTTCAAGCTATGTTGAAACACGTATTGCACTCATGCATGTGACAAAACTGTCTATAAAACATAAATTATACCATTAAAAACTAAGCAATTATTACAAAAATTAGGTACATTTTCTATAAAATAACACTCCGAATGACCTCCTCTATTCAAAAATCAAAATTGTTCCTCTCCTCGATAGATACCACTCCCTTTACCTTAAATTTATTTCAAAACATTCCAATTTATTTTTTTATCCAATAACTCTTCGTAAATCTTCTTATATCCAATAACTATTATCCCTATAATTATAATATTTCCCTTTGCTGCTGATTTTTTTTTCTTGTATAATTTCATAGAACATTGTTCATATAGTTTCTCTATTAATTGTATATAGTTAATTAATTATACTTCACACTATTCATTTTCATGACCGAAAATACCAAAGTCGATAGCCCTTTATCCAGCCTTTTGATTATTGTTATTATTATTTTGTTTATATATAGTTAAGTATTTTTATTTTAGTTTTTTCTATAAAATATTCAAATTATTTTAAAAGGTTTAAAATGAATTAAGGGATCGTTACTCTATAACAAGTTATCTATGTAGGTTAAATATTATATTTCCGGAAGATAGGAAGGAGAAACCGGAAATTGATACGTGGGAAATGATAAACCGCCGGGACGACAAGGTAAAATTGATGCAAAACGGAATATGATATGGCTGAGTGCGAAAAAATGCTTTAATAGTATTAAAAACTGAAGAGTCGGACAGTGACACTAAGAGAATGCAACGCGCGAAAGAAGAAATTAATTACCAAGAAAATAATGAAATTAATTAACAAAGCCGTTGGGAATTAAATTGTTACAAGCCGTTCTCTAAAAATGTAATTAATTATTCCACTGACTGTGAAATTTTAAACCATAACCTTATTAAATAGTTTTCTACTTTCAAATGCGTGTTGTGTGATTCAAGAAGTCTATTTACTGAACTACTTCTTTATTATAATCATTATGATTATTTTTATCACTTATTTAATACATTTCTGATAAATAATTAATCTGAAACTAAGCTAAAATCAGTCGATTTGGATAAACAAAATAACATATTTTAAAATAAAAAACTGAAGTTACAAAATCTGAGCTTTGAGTAAGGATTTTAAAAAGTAAATTATGTATATGAAAATATATTGCTAAATAATATCGTTGATTTTGATACAAAGTGCGACATTTGTTACAAATTTACGATTCCAGAGATTAAATGATAATATTCAGTCAAAAACACTTATAACATTAAAATTATAAAAATCTTCTTAAAATATTAACCGGTCTTTGATTTTGGCTTTACTAATAATTTGTGGTCTAAAACCTAGTTTTTCACCTATATTTTTCAAGTTTCGGACCTCAAAATTAAGATACATCTTGAACATGAAAGTGTTTTATACTTGAGGAAATACTTTAAATTATACAAATATATCTTAACAAGTGTTTTATTATTGTTATAACTATCGATTAGGCTTAATCAACTGTGAATTCTGACATGTAAATGTATAGGCAGCAAATAAATTGAATAACAACTAATCGAATTAAACTTGTAATAATGATGATTTAGAAACTTATCATATATATAAATAAAAGTAACTATAATTAGAACTATGACTATTATTTAAGTTTTTTTCTAACAAAGTTTTATCATCGAAGTATATATATATACTTCTATATACTATATTCATATATATATATATATATATTTATTAGCATTTTTGTGTATATATTGTTGGATAATGGAACGTAAAATAAACTATTTAATAAAGACGTGTTTATATCAATGTAAAATAATAGCTAAAGTCGTGTAGTGAAGCTAGGACAAATCCAGATGAAAAGTATTTAAGATAAAAACAGTTTTATTGCGTAACTTTTCATTACACGAATCTTTTTATGTGGTAATAAATTGTCATTTTAGGTGTTTTTTAGATTATTTTTTACTTTTGAATATATTTAAAGTTATGTCAAATGATGATTATAAACTCTTTCAATATGATCAAATTGTATTATACTTTAAGATATATTGATTATAGATCTTGGTATTACTTAATATTTGTAAAAATATGTTGAATTACTATTATATTTTTTAAAACTTCTTTGATGATACAGCAATTTTAATTGACAATATTAAAATATATCCAAAACAATATTACGAAAAATATTTTTAACTTTATTATTCACATATTATCGTTGATTTGACTTCCAATAAAGTCTCATTTATATTTATATATTAATATTCTCGATTAGTCCGGATTTATTTCGAAGTTTAACCGATCAAACATAAAGTTTATTAACCAAAATTGTATAAAAAAATAATATTTCTTTCTTTTAATTTCAGTACCAAGATATAAAAGAAAACACCCAGAAGTATTGAGAATTGCAATAGCTGACTCGTTAAATTAGGTAAGTTCAATTTTAGATACAACCAATATTTAAAGTAAGTTGATATAATTGATCAATAGTTTATATCAAATTTCTCACACAATAAACAAGGTTTTCCTTGGAATGATTTTCAATGAATTAATAACGATTCAAACAATGTGTAGTATAGGTATGTGTACTTACAACTGTTTATTATTATTATTTACGTTATGGAAATGTATAGAAATCCCGCAGGCAAATTATTCCATATTTACATTTACTTTATTTTTTTATTTGGAAACTCGACGGGATGGAAAACCTTTATAATTCATGAATTTAATAACGAAAAAAAAAGAGTCGCATTGGAAAAAATAGCAGGAGAGCAAAATAAATTACTAAATTTTCCTTTACTTTTGTATACATATTATAAAACAAAGTTGATAACAACGAAAAAAAGAAGAGTTATCGCAAGTCATGTATGGAAATTTATTTAAATGTGTTTTGAAATAAACCCAATTTGAATATTGATGGTTAAGGACATCAAAGAGAAACGAATTCAATTAATAAGCATCGTTTGGAAACAACAAACTATAAAAAAATATTTTATTTGCGACTTTCAATGTTTCAATTCAATTAAAATATTGGACAGGTGAATCACAAAGAAGTCATTTTAATTACTTTACGTTTATATATTGGAAACGACAGAGCACAAAAAATTGGTCGTTTCAAATAATTTTACAATGGAAAAACGAATAATAATAATAAAGTTAAAAATATAAATAAACGACACTATGCGTTTCGTTCACTTTCTCTGTTTGAAATTCAGCTGACATTCCGTCGACATTTCAACCGAAACTCGTGAGAAAAACAGCAAAAGCGACCACGGAAAAAAAATGGAGAATAGGTAAATATCCATTCCGGGGATCTGTTTAATGTTTCCTACATTGTTCGTGACGTTATTTTGTTTCGTGAAGTGGATCATTATAGAAGTTGAAAGTTCGCATTGAATGGAGGAAGTAATTAAATTGAATTTTAGCAGAAAACTTTGGCTCGGCAGCCAAGTTATTTTCACGCTCGTGGAGTCTTTCTTGCAACAATGGAGTGGAGCTACCCTGTCCTGCCTTTATCGTTTTTGATATCAAATTTGCACTAGAGCTCGAACCGCAATTTATGCGAGCATTGTACACAATATTTATGCCAATTAAAGCATGCTCGAGGTATTTAATTCGAGGGAAGAGAAACGCCGCACCGAGAGATTCCATTTGAAGCGAACTGAAGGGCCCGGTGATGGTAGTAATAATATAAATTAAGTTCCTCAGCCCTTCCCCAGGGTGCAAACAAAGGACTTACATTATTATTGTATCAAACTCCCATGACTTCCACGAAGACGTGTCTCTCTGATGCAGGTCTACTCGAGACGACGTCGCCTTCAGAAACAATGCTTTGCTTTAATGGACTGTCTATAAATACAACCTCTTCCCAGTTACAACCCCGCTGCACACGCATATCAACCTCGTTAGTGGCAACAATTTCTTAATTAATAAATTCCATTCTTACTCCCATCGAGGAATCAAACTTCCCCTATGAACGCAATTACTGCAATTTAATTATTCAAATCTCGATTACAATCCATTTACTTTTTTTTTAATCCCAGAGATTGTCGAGAGTCTATAAAACTTCATCTTTTATATAGCATAGAAAGCCTTATCCTCTCTGCGTATTTGTTAATGAAAGATTGCGATTCATTTGGCCGTACAAAAGTTGGCGAGTGGGAACACTTAAATTGATTGCAATCAGTGTCCATTTGAATAATCGATAAATTAATTACGGAAAAATTGAGATGTCCCCCTCGTTCCTGATAGAAGGATAACAAAATTAATTAAGCGCCAATGAAACAAGGACTAATTGATCTTTTTATTCATTTTATTAATTAAAGCCTTTTGATGTTCTGCTCCATTTTATTTTCTTCTTTTCATATTTAATCATTACCAATTCCAACAAAAAACTGAATTGTACAATTTTACATAATAGAATATTCATAATATTACAAATAATAGCATTTATTGTAACAAATAAAACAAAGCATAACTTAAACAACATCTGCATCCAGATTTCATAATTAACATTTTTAATTTAATGATTTTTTTTATAAAAGTTATAAATTTGTACTATGTAATGGTCAGAAAGACCTCGCAGTAAAAAGTCTATGTTTCAAAAATGTTTTTCTAAAAATACAGATTTCTTGATTAAATCAACAATTTTGCCATTTTTTTAACGGTGGTAGTTACATAAACTTTAAGCTTTAAAAAACTAAACTTTTTTTTTTACTTAAAGAATTATATTTTAGCAAGTTATAATTACTGTCTTTATTTTATGAAGGCTACATTTAAAAGTCTAATTCTGATTATGAGTTAGAATGTATATTTTCATGTTATTATCTTGCCGGTGTTTTCATTGTAAATTGAACATTATTGGCTGAAAGCCTACGGGCAATGGCGCTCTGCCCAAAATGGGTAATAAAGATTATTAGTATTAAACAACAAGTACTATATGGGGATTATCTATGACCCTGCATAACGCTCTTAATTTTGCGGCCACCGCTAATGTATTAGAGCCGACTAATTGTATGAATAGTTCAGAAACTAATATATGGACTAACCAACGATGTTTAGAGAGAAATCGCAAACTAAACAAGATTAATTATATAAGTGACGCTTTTGTTTTCTATGAACAGTTAGTTCTTATTGAATTTTATACAATAAACACACAATAATTATTAATTAAAAACATTACATAGAACATTAAAAAAATATAAAAACTCTTTTTGTATAGTAACTATTTATTTCTTTAAAACATCGTTAAAATTATATTAATTAAATTTGTTAATACAATTTGCTTGACGTGCTGTTCTAAATAAGTTTTACTAAAGTTAAACAACACAAATTTACAAAATATAAATGTATTGATTGTAACTGGTTATTATTTTATTCAAATGACAGACAATTGCACGAAAGTATATCAACTTAAGTAAATGTTTATAAATGAAAATATGAACTTTTTTTTAGTACATAAGAAAATGTTCCTTTTCAATTAATTTTAAAGAAAACAAGGAAGACTCAAACATGTTAGTAAAATTATTATGTTGCTACTGTGTATAACATCAAGATCTCTGTAATATCATCTATATACTCTAAGTACCACACTATGCTTACTGTAAAGAAGAAATAAGTTAAAAAATTATAATTTTTATTTATTTTTAGTAATCTTAAGAAAGTAATTACATTTTAGATGTATTTATATCTTCCTTTTTAATATAACAGAAATTAATTATTGATTATTCATGCATTTGCATGACTTCATTTTTTTTTACGTAAAATAAATCCATTTCAGTAAAGCCAACGTCTGTAAAAATGTGGACTTAAATTTCTTGTTGTTTAAATTTGTTATAATATGTTATTATTAAAATTGTTATAGTTAAAAACTCGTTTATTATCTTGAACAATTCTTATAATAATCATTGTATAACACAATTTAATAGGTTTATATTGTTAAAAAAATCGCAAGGGATAACGGATGTCGGAAATTCGATACAGTCAGGAAAACGAATGTCGGGACTGCAATACAGTCGGGCTAACGCATGTCGGGAAATTGAGTGTCGGGCAAATGAAGTAGACGCCTTTGGTAGCATTAATTTTTGTTTGTTTGTATTTCTTACCATTTTTTTGAGTTTATATTTTTCTTGATGCAATAAATGTTAATAGTATTTAACATCATAAAAGTTAATTAAGGAAAAATGGACTTATACCACCTTCAAAATAATGGTTCATATAATGAATGTTATTTAGACAAAATAGTATATTTTTACAGCAATATCTTAAAATCAACATGGTATTATAACATAAATAGTTCTTGTTTTGAATAAAAGTTTAAATTAGAAATAAATTAATGTTTCTGGATAAAATAATATTTAACAACCCGGCGCATCCATTGAATATGATTAGGACTGGCGTGGAGCAGCGCTATTACATCCGTGTGCTCTGAACATCCAGCTGAAGTTAGAAATAAGGACACGACACCGTGCATTGTTGATCTGTTCCGCAGTTTACGTTTGCACTAATTTTCCAACAGAATTAAATTTAATTAGATTCTCGCGCCGGGCACACCATCACCATGCATGCATGCATATATACTCAGTATGCTTGTTCCACGATGTGAGCCCTAAGGCCGCTCCCTTTTTCTGAATTTCACTACCGGCATAAACCAAATAAGTCACCCAGATGACGAATACATTCCGAAATGAGGAAGAATTCCAATTAGAGTTTTACCGGATAATTAGAGAAAGAGTTGCAGGTGGATGGATGTTGCAGCAAAATAATTTATCACTTAAAAGCAATATCTGATTATGGGCATCTGGTAACCCTTTCGGAGGTGAAGCGCCCTTGCATAATGCATTCGGAAAGGGAAGCCCATTGCGCGGATCGCCTGTACTTGTAAATACTTCAGTTTCATTAGAACCCGTCGCTTTCCAATGGTAGTCAAGTTATCGAGAGAAAATTTCTAAAAGAAACTTTTAATAGCGAAGTTGTGTACAGGAGTATACATCTGAAATGTTAAGTGTATATATATACAGACACGCACACAGCAACGGTTCAAGTTTATTACTTCTTCAGCGATACTCCCCTAATTAAGTTTTAATGATCGTATGCATACTCCCTTAGCGCTAGTGCCAGAAGTTCGTATTTTATCGTGTTATTGGTGAAACCGGAGGGGGGAAAAATCCACGGAGGATTTGGGTTCTTCTCCTTCGCAGCCCACCGTACCATCCCACAATACCAAGGCTTTTAACGTACATAACTCTAATTAATGACATTATTTGCACGCATTTATAAAGCATCTTGGGAACTTGGATAAAACAAGTTTCAATTTACTAGGAATTCTGTAATAGGAGCACCATACTTTCATAATGAGTCTACCATATATAACCTGAACATTATATAGTAATTAAAATGTTCTTATACGTCGAATCTCCGAAATTAACTTATTAATTACAATTTAATATAATATTTCACTTTTTGCCGTTATAACGTATACAAGTTCCTTCGATAATAGTTATAATTTGTTACATACAATGCACCTAAATAATTGGCTATTAACTACATAGAAACTACATGTTTTAATAACAAAACAACTACAAAAAAAAATAAATACAAAAGAAAAAGAAAAAAATATATTCCTGCAAAAGACCATAGACCACTTTCTATCTTGTTTTAATATGCTTGTTATTATTATTCATTTAGGAGACAAATAGTTTAAACAAAATGGGAGAAGGTGTAAAATGATCTTAAATTAAAACACTTCCAGAAATATGTAAATTGTAATTTGTTCCCTTTCAAATAGTTTGGACCCCAAAAATCAAATTCAATTCAACTATTTTTTTTATTAATTCAATTATTATACATGTTGTTGCTTCTGAATGTCCCATTCCTACGTATGATAGATTTTAAATAAATGAAACAATAAAAAAATATTAAAACCCAAATATTATTTTCCGGGAAGGAAAGACCAATGGTCGATAGCCCTTTGGCCAGTCTTTCAGTTATTATTTTTATTGTTAATTAATTTATATTTATAATTATATTTTGTTTGACAAACATTTGAATGTAACTTTCTATTATTGTTTTTAAGATTAATTAAGTAAATAATTTTATATCAAATTCACTGATATTGGATTGCCCTGGGCAAGGATTTTAGCATTGTTTAGTAATTAACTTATCACGTTTAGTTTTTGGAATGCAGGAAGAAACGACTGTGAATATTTCCACACTTCGTGTTTAGATAGAATTGTAGCCTTAAGGTATCTTAATCAGAAGTAGTAATGAGGTGCATTCAACGTAGAGAAAGAAAGAACAAACAATATGATAATGAGTGATTATAGTAAGGTTTCGTATGGCCTGAATACATCGTTCTCCGATAATGCTTAGCAATAAATCAGCATCGAAATCAATAAACAATTTGACCTTATGCGAGCGAAGTGAATGGTGTGTGTGGTAGTGGTGTGGTTCTATATCAAATTCTTCGCATGAAAGATTGAACCTAAACGCAGTAATTGCATGTGCGCACGAATCGAATGCCTACACGTGATGTTATTGAAACGTTTAATTAAATAACTCAGACTGAATTATCCTTAAATACTTAAATATCATAAATAATGAAATTGCAGAGGACTTTGGAAAAACAAAGAATGTATTCCGTTTATTGCGTATATATGAGATGCAATTATGTCGGACGGTGGATTTATTAGCACAGCAACTTTATTTGTATCTCGTTTATTTCATTCCTTTATAATCGTCGTATTGTACTGTTTTATATTAAACATAAATGCAAACAAACGATGCAAACTTTTAATAAGAATTTCAATAGGCAAAGACGAGAAATAAGATCGATTTTCTTATATACACTGTTGTCGTCTTATTCAGAGAGATTGGAATATTTGTTTTATGCTAGAACATAAAAGGATGAGAGTTTAACAACCATACAAATTGTTTCTTTTTTGTATTTCCAATGCATCTGAAAAAAAGTTAATCTTCGTTTGGCATGCTGAAACTCGATCTGTACTGTAATTTCCAATTAAAAAATGAATACTATTGGAGATTTCTCAATAAGCATTTATTAAGAAGATATATTCTCATTTTTATTAACCATTCAAAACTACATCCAACACTATAACACATTTAAGTGTTAAAATTATTATATACAATTCTCTTTTCATCACCTTTCATAAATGAAATATTTTATTTATTGTTATTTATTACATTTTATGATTGACTTTTATTATTTACAAATTACTTAATGTAATTTATTATATTCATAATTATTTAAATAATTGTATTGTTACAAATTTGGGACAAAAGAGTTATTGACCGAGGTTATTGTGCATTAACTTTCATGTAAATCATACAAAAAATAAGTGCATTCAACAAATTAATTGAAAAAGAAAAATAAATATTCCAGGAAAATTCCAAACAAAACCTGTATAGCCCCGACCTCAATTTTTTCGATCCTACCCTTTATATTCTCCAGTTCGCCGACAATATTACCTTAATTCTCATGCTTCCTCTCTTAAAGCTTCTATCCAAAACCTTTAAAACCTCTTCTCAACATCCTTATCCTGGTACAACAAATCGCGTCTAAAAATAAATTCTTCCAAAATAAAACCTTTAGTTCCCTACCACCGTATTACATCATCCTCTTCTCACATTACCTTTGGTAATCTACCCGTCGCATTCCGTAAAAATCTAGGAATCCTACTTGATCCAAAACTCAACCTATTCAAAAGAACTCCAATCAAAAATTAAGACAAGATCCTGTCATTTCCGATCTCTAACATTCAGTAGTTATGCAATATCCATCAAATGTAAAACATCCATCTATAAATCCATCTGCCATCCAATTCTCGAATATGGTTTCTCTGTTTTCACCCAATGCCGGAACCCTGTTCTGAAAAGTCTCTTCGTATCCGAACGATCCTACCTTCATATCCTCACCAGGATCCGCCAAAAAAACAACCCGCTTCGGAGGGTTACCGAATGACCTCCACTATTCCAAAACCAAAATTGTTCCAGTCCTCGATAGATACTTCTCCATTTCCCTCAAATACATCTCAAAAGACTCAAATTTATCCTCTCTTTCTAAATTTTGTATCCCTCGAGATCTATTAACCCCACCTAAATATAAGAATCCCAGACTAACCCTATTCCAATATCTATTATCCTTATAATTATGTCCTTTCCCTTTCCCAGAGGCTGCCTTTTTTTGCATAATGATTTTTTTTTCCATTCTTATTCATTTAGTTTCTACATTGTACATAATATTCATGTGCGGAAAGACCAATGGTCGATAGCCCTTTGGCCAGCCTTTTCTTTTTATTATTATTATGTTTGGGTTTTTGTTTAGAATTATATTTTGTTTAACTGGCCAATAAATTATTTTCCAAATTAAAATAGTGAACATTAAAAATATAAATTATGACATTTGGATCTTGGCTAATTACTTCATTATATTTTTATATGATAATTAATATTTTAAATATTTATCAGAAACCGTCGGTAAGTGATTTTTTTTAACTAAAAATAGTCTACGTGGTATACAATTTTAGTTCAGTCATGTATTTTCGATTTGAAATGTAAAATATTACAGGTCGGTGGATGTAATGTTATATGAAATTTGATCGAACAAGAAAATGCCATTTTAATTTGCAATCATATAAACTGGCAACAAAGTGAGAGATATGCATCGAAATTGCTCAATATTATATGCAGCGAATGCAAAATTTGCTATTTTCCTGCGATCGATGGAAATCTCGTTGCATTTGTGCACGCAATGCGTTGTGAAACTTCAAAGCTTCATCGCAAACAAGGAAAAAGAAACGAATGGAAAACAATGTGAATGCGTGTGCATATTTCATAGCAACTACTCCACTTTGTGCAGTATTCACAATGATGTGAATTTAATTCATATAGCTCCTTCCTGGAGCGTCGGATTTGTATATGTTTTTCGAGGAAAGCGTTCCTTCCGATAAATTACGTCGGGATTTGCTTAAATTCATCATTCGTGAATGTTCATTTCCCTATAAAGGCGGATGCCGGGATGATGTCCTTAAGGAATATGCAGTAAAGTAAAGTTAATGTAATAGATTTTATCGGAGCAAGGAGCGATTGGTTCGAAATCGGAATTATATGGAGAAATTGCTTTTACGGCTCCGCCGGAAAAGGAAATCTTCGCACAAACACAAATTTCAAACAAAAGGAAACGAACAAATCAACTAAAATCCCAAACGTCCTCGCCTCACTCTCAATTTTGCTTCTTTATTCTCATCTTTTATCGAGACTTACAACAACATTAATTTATCAAGAAACTATACATTCCTTCCTCTCTGTCATCTTTTATATTTAAATTACATTTCCTTGCGGAGGAACAAACATTTTCAAAACTGACTACAACTTAGGCCCCCCGGATACAAGTTTATTATTAAAATCATGAATGGTTTAAATTTAGTTTATTACTTTTATGTTGTCATTTTCATTTTCCTGATGCTCAAAATTGTTAATACGTATATATATACTCCATTAATTACATCATCTTTTATATATCAATTACATTTCTTTACAAACATTTTCAATACGGACCACAACTGAGGCCTCTCAAATACAAGCAAACTATTTGAAATCATGAATGGTTCAATATTAGTTTATTACTTTGATGTTGTCATTTGTATACTCTCGATGCTCGATGCTGTAAATACGTATATATGATTTAGCAATTCCATTTACAACTACATATTCCAATGACTAATTAGCATATTAGCGTATTTGCACACTGAAATTGTTAAATAAATTTTTAGCTTGATATTATTATATTCAGCTAAACGCAGGATGTGGCAACTAATGCACCGGGCCATTTAATACAGTATTTATAAAACGAGGAAATTTGCTAATTAGCAAGCAATTAATACTCGATTTTATACAAAATTTGAGCCTACATATATAATATACTTAACATGGATTGATTTTAAATTCGATAATAATGACGTAATCCGAGTAAATTAGTAAATAATTTGGCGGTGGTCCATTAATTACTTCGATCGAATTAAATTAATCTGTCTAATGGCGCTATCTAGCATAACTATATATATATATACTCACATACATATACATATAGTGGGAGGCTTCTCCATTCGCAATTTAGGGTGTAATAAGACTAGAGGGGGGAAGGGTTTGTCTACACGTTTACAATGAGCAGACACCGAAGGGGGGGAGTGAAATTATTTCTGGATTAAAATATTATTTGGGTTAATGTGAGCAATTTGCCTTTTGTGCATAAAACCCTCGACTTATGTGCAGCAATATCCGCGCTGCGATTATTGTTTGTTCTTACGCTGCCGCTATTTTTTTTCCTTCATCTCCTTTTATTACGCAATTATTTATCCACGCGCGGCCGCTGCACTCGATTGCGAACAAAGAGCCGGAGAACATCTAATTGTATGGGAATCCGGCGCTTAATTTATTTATAATTACCCTTCAAACTCACAACTAATGTCATTCACACGTTCGACGGTAATTGAGAAATAAACATAATTTCATCAAAACCTTAATGAGCTCATTAAATATTTCTGCACCAGACCCGAATATGCGTGCAATTAGGTGCGAAGCTCGTTAATCAAACCTCATCCATACGTATATAAATAAATCGATATTATTATATAAACAGAAATGTTCGTAAGGAATAATCTGCATATTTCGTAAACCAATTAATTAATGCGGGTGAATTGTTTAATTGAAATTTTGTTGCAGAATTGAGAATGTGGTATTGTGAGAGAAGCTTTCTAAACATTTTCAGTGTATTCAGTTCGCTGTAGTTGAAAGTTGGTGGGAAGATTGTTGGGGATTTTACGACGGCGATGCTTATGGGGTTACATGGTGATTGTTCGTTCATGTGAGTCATTAAACTGCAATTATGCAGATGCTAAGGAAATTGTGGGATGCTATTATGTTGTTCTCTATACAGATGATAAGTGGAGATTACTTTATAATCACTCATATTAAAGCGTTGAGTTTAAAGCACGCTTTATATAAGATAGGATTATCTTTTTTAATGTGTTTTCTTAATTCAAAAAGCATTTACTATTATTTTAACTAAATTTCTTAACTTTATATGTTAATGAAATAAACAGGAGGACCTCAGTATACGACCTTAATTCGTTCTTAATGTTTGGACTTATACCGAATTGCACGTATACCAAACGATGCTTTTCCGTAAGAAGTAAGTAATAAATATGGTTAATCTGTTCTCATGTAAAAAAAATCTGGATTGGTAAATTAATGAGGTTGTAAAAAAAACCTGAAACAAGTCAATTATAGTAAATAATTGCATCAGCAATTATAACAATGTTATAGCAAATTAACAGCCACAAATTAAAAACCATTATGAAATTTACTTGTAAGTACTCTCAGTTATGATGACAAAATATGTGTTTGTAAACACATTTATGATTTAATTATAAATTGGTACTTAACGACTGATAGTATATAAATAACATTATGTGTGATCAAGCCTAATTCGTTTGTATGATGTGTCACTTTTTTCATATATATCATAAAAAAATCAGGGTGGATAATCTAAGTATCATTTATTCCTGCATTCCTGCAAATCCTCCCTCACTATTCGCGACTGTGAAATATGAATCGGGTTGATACAAATAGACCTAGTGTTTGCGTCCTTTTAAGATCCACTTTAGATGGAAACGTTTCTTTATTGTCCTGCTTCACAATTTTTCGCAAAGGCAGCTAAGTCTCTGTGTATGTATGTGTTCCGGGGGAACGTTTTCAGAGCGAGAGCGATAGTATCTGGAATAGTTGCCAGACGTTTACAAACAGCTACAAATCCTGAGACCGTTATCAGATGATGGGCTCACGTTTGCACATTTGATGCTCAGAACAAAAAGTACAGAAATATCCAGAGGAAGAAGCAGAAGCAGAAGAAAAAAGTGGGTGGGAGAGAGGAGAGCCGATCACTCGCGTTCCCATTCTGATAACAAGGCCAATTTTCATTCTGCGTCGTGTTAGTGTGTGTGTGTGTATATTCGAGGATAGTCGCCGAGAAAGTTCTCCATTATTAATCATGGAACTTTTATCCTGACGGATGAGCAGGCAAAGAATTGGAACGGCGATCAGTAATGACATACACTTCCAGGGAGGGTGGCGCCACCCCTCGACATTGAGCGAGGAATTTATCAGAAAAACAACGAGGCAACCAGGGGGAAGTTTTAAATTGCATTTCGCTGAAACTTTAGCGTGTGCATTCAATGCCATACGAAAATTTCAACTTCTTTATTATTCCACAATTACTCGGTCTTCCAACCACTTGCCTTTGCTGAAATATATACATTATATACGAAGAAGTGCACAACATCATGAATCTTTGAAATTGCTTTGAAAGAATGGTGTGTTGTAACAAGAAATGAAAAAAAACAAGTTGGAATATAGTTGAAATAATATTGAGAATTCCCGGAGAATGCAACGTAAAGTAATTAAAATTTTGGTCCGTTGAGATGGCACATGATGATATTAAAAAGGATCCGGGAGTTGTCTCGTTTATTTGCACGGACGTGTTCCGGAGAATTTTAACGATATAATAGTAGAAATGGCTGCGAACTTGGAAAGTAATTCTATAAAAGACAAACAGTATTTGTCGGAGTAATAAAATCTGTCCAACAAAACTGTGTTGGATTTCTAATAGTATTTAAACTACACTAAATCTCTCAACTGTACCTACATAAGGTTACAAACATTATTAAAACCACGAATAATGAAGAAGGATATCGAGAACATTTATATTGAAAGGTCGTTGTTCTTTTTTGCGTGGTCGTAAATTGTGAATATGGACTTGCACGAAGGGCTGTGTTAAATTATTTGCACATCTCTGGTTTCGCATGGACGCCGGTGTTGCTGGTGGTTGCCTCATCCTGTGTTCCCTTCGAAATACTGCGCAAACATGTCAATGCAGGTATTAATCTCCCGTTACGACAGTTACATCACGTTTTGCGGAGATGCGATTGTTCCGAATACACATGTACACGCAAAAGTTGTATTTGTATTTCATGCAAATTGGTGGCGTAAACAATAATTCAGACTCCGAAATGATGAAAACACACAGCATGCACAAAACATTCTAGAGGAAGTTTAGCGCAACAAAAAGTTCAACGCTAAAAGCCAAATGAAATATTTGTCAAAATTGATAAAGAATACGGTAAATTCAACAAAATTATTATTCAACAACAATAACATAAATTCAAACAGGAGGAAGATCCTCCAAAACAAAGATGAAGAACAATTACTTTTATAAGTACAAATACTTTGATTAAAGAACTCACAATGACAATATGATAGTTACTTTCATACTAGAGTTTATTTGCTTTTATAAAATTAACTCTATCAGCTTGTAAATGTCTATATTTGTATGTAAAAGTAATTAGACTATTGTCGCAAATAATTGAAGACAATAAAGTTAAATTATACATTGGTTGTAGGTTTTAACATCATGCTATTTTTATATAATTACTGCATTTACAACCTGTCAACGTGACAATAACTAAAATGAGAGGAATTATAAAGTATTATTTATTAAAATTAAAAGAAAAGTTAACCTTTATTTGAACAAATATATAATTTTCAATAATGTAATTATGATAGTAAACATTCTGGGGCAGAAAGACCTATAGCTCTTTGCATCGATGGTAATTATTGTGTTTTCTTTTTCTTATAATTGTATAAATGTTTTATTATTTTGTTCAGTGTTAAAAATTTTTCTTGGCTAAAAATTATGTATAATATATAAACAAAATTTATGGAAATTAAAAATGATTGAAAGGATCAATGGAAATACATATAGTAGCACAGACGCAGAATTTTGGAATGAAATTTATTATTGTTGAAACTTGAGGAGAACTTCAAGGAAAACGTAAAAACATGATGTACTTATTTTTGTTTTTCTGAACCAAAAACAAGACATATTAATTAGGTTGTTTACAATATCCTCACAAGATTATATTCCCCTTGTACGCAATGGTAGCACACATTCTTATTTTCCCTTTGTGTATTTTCTTTCATATTTTTGCTACTTTCATCTCCTGTTACATTTTTCTCAGTCGGTCGTTACCCTCGTTTATGCGGTTTGAATATTCCAGAACCCCTCACACATCTTCCATTCTTTTGGCTGAAATTCTATTTCGGCACATCCCTTCCTCCCAGTCTGACTTCCTTTATCTCTCAGTAACTGAGAACACAAATAATGACTTAGGTGCGGCTCCCTTTCATTTTGCAGTCCGAATTCTCATCGCCCAGATTTGCTTCAGTTAAGGATCTAAATAGTCCTCAGTGTGCAAAGTGAGGCTTTCTTTATTAAAGCAAAACGCGCAGTTATGTTTCTGCCTTTAATTTAATACGTTCAATTAAGAGAAAGGCCCGTGTTAAAACTTGGAAGTATTTCGCAGGGAAATTGAATCCTTCATTAAGGAGTCAAATGTTTAATTAAATGTCCCGGCCCTGTTAGGGGGAGGGTGGTGGGTCGCGTGCAACATAATATTCAGTTAATGCGGCCGTTTTCCGGGCGCCCCACCACTGTTGGTTCACCTTTTTACGACGCCCCCGATGCATCTCTGATTCAACAACGGTATATTGCCAGGACACCCCATGCCTTCAATGGCTGCGTTTAATGCAAGCAATATCATATCTTTTTTTCTCTATCTCCCTCCGCCCGACGTCCGAAGCTCGACAGGGATGATTCTATTCAGAAATTAATTAACTTGGGAACAACGCAACGTTCCCCAAAATTGTCAATTATCTCACAGGCTCTCTCATTATAATTGGTTACCATTGTTTAAATTATACCTTCGCCTTTTTACATATTTTATAACCAGCCTTTTATTTCTGTGGGTATTCTATTAACTTTTTTATATTTATAAAGCAATATACTTTTATAACGAACAAAAAATATTTTTTAATATAATCACTCAATTATAATAGTGAAAGTAAGTTTACTAAGTATTATATATTATTAAATTTATTACAATTATTACTAATCATATTATTAATCATATTAATCTATGATATAACTTGTAATAATAGTAATTAGTATATTAATTAATGAGTATAGTTTAAATGGCTATTGACCAAGATCTTTCTGCCCTAAATATTGTATTATTTTATAAATAAATAAAAAAATATGATAAAATTCGAAGTATATTTAACTGAAAATATAATGGAGTGGACTGAATAGGATTGAGGAGAATCTTAATTCTGTTTTTGATGTACTGTTTGGTAAAAGTTTTAAGAGGGCATAAATAAAGCAATTTTAGGGACATGGCCATAAACGTGGAAAAAGGGGAAGTTTGGGCTTGGGATTTAATAAAAATTATAATTCTTCGACTTTGCATAATCTTCGGAACACTTGTTTCGCTTTGATGTATAAAGAGGCGAGGTGCAAATTCGAAAAGTTTTATGACCGAAACCCTTGCGCAAGCCCCGATCAAACTCAATTTGCTTTCGGGCGAGGATATCTTGCGAAGTATATACCGTGCAGATCATGTACTTATTTACCCTTTTTTTTTAAACAACCAGTAAATACGTTCGTTTTACGCCGATTGCAGCAGAACTTAATTTCGCAATATAAAGTCACCGGAGAGAAAAGAAGAGGACTTTATTATTGAGCACCACTCGAACGATCCGAGTTCTTTGGGTAATTGTGTTTGCTTCTTCCAGACGAATAGGTTCACGAACGAGCTCTGGGATTTGCGATTAGGTGGAACGTCCATCTTCCTCATTTCACAAAATCTGCTCGCGATGCAAAACGGACTTTCTAAGATATTTCCTATCCGTTTCGCAACAAGCGCCGAAGCCGATGCTCCCCGCTAATTATCGATACCTGTTTGGTTGTGCAACGATGCACTTTCTTTTAATTGGACGCAATTACGAATTTCAAGAATACCGAATGGTTTCCTCGCGAATCGGACGGAATTGCAAATGATGTAGACGCTTTTCCCAGGTTTGCTATTGATCTTGGGTGGCTTGGGGCTTTGAATCCTTCCCCCTTTCTGAAATAGTATGCAAATATCTGATAAACAAGGCGGCTGGCAATTAAGTGGTTTCGAGATGGGAATGGCATTAGAGAACACTTCAAAATTGAATGCCGAAAGAATTTGGTTTCGTGTGGTATGGCATCGTGTCGTGGTTGCGTTTACGCAGAGACCGAGTTTTTAATTTATGTATTAAAATTGGTCGGCAGGAGTTTAATCCTTGCAGGCGAAACAGGATAAGATTTAATTTGAATTTTCATGAAATATGTATGGTGACACACATAGGGCTGCGTGAGTGAGTGCTGGGTGCGAATTGGTTTATTATTCAAAGTGTGTTTCCTTTTTTCGAAAGAGATGAAAAACTATTCGATCATATGGCATTTTTCGGGGACGGCAAATATTTCTACCCCCAATAGACTTTCCAATAACAATTCGGTCCCGATATTTTATCATCCGGCCATTCGGCTTTATGGATGATAGTTCGGGGGTATGATATCAATGGAATCGTCCGCGGCACGTACCATTTTTAGGGTAGTCCCTTTGCCACCTTGGGGGAGCGAAAAAATACATGAATTATCGTTTTAACGCCCTCCGGAGTAACAACTTCCTACTTTATGGCAATCATTAAGTTTTACGTCTTGGCTCATAACTTCCAACTGCCTGAACTTTCTGCAACAAACTCATTCCTACAATTGTATTTATTTCATTCGAGATTTTCCTAATAAAAATCGCAGCTGTAATAATACCCGTAGGATTCCTCATTGCTAAAAGGGGCGGGCAAAAAATGTTATGGGGATGGAAATATATATATATATATATCTAGAAGCACAACTAAATATGAAGAAAGGAATGACCGCCGCCGTTGAGAAATGCAATTTATGAAAGCCCTAAACCACAAACATACATCGCATACTTATCTTTATGGCGGCTCCTGTCCCCCCGGCAAATTTAAGGCGACTCGCAATTTATTATCAGAAAAATTTAATATCACTAATGTACCCCAACCCCCGTTAAAACAAACACGTCCGCATTTATATATATTTTTTTGCCGCCCCCACTCGATCATGCCTCCTACTCTCGTTTATTTGTAACGAAAACTGCGAAGCTTCGCTGTATTTTTATCTCCGGAGAAAATATAATCGTTTCAGCATATTAGTGTTTCCATGAGAGCGAAATCATGGTAGGCATTCCTTGCAAGTTTGACAAAATTAGATTTTCTACTTTTTAGGCGAATCTTGTTGCCTGCTCGTTTCCAATCATTTATCACGCATACGCGATGATTTGACGCAAAACGTAAGATGTTTTGACACTGGGGATGCGAAAAAAGATGTATCGCTGTGTAATACATGCTTTATCAGCGAAAACGTTAGCTTCTAATATATAGTAACGACTTGGGAATTTCGTAACTTCTTCTGCTGATATTCAAGTAAATATAATGCGAGTGAAACTGTTTGGGTTGGGTGAACGTGCAATGCGAATTATGCTTTGGACCAGTAATTTTTCACTTTCGTTAAAAATGGTCAGGATTAGTGGACTGCAGCTCGACGATATATTTAATGTGCTCTATTTCGCGAATGGTCGAATAGACACGGGGCCAAATTGAATTAAAACTTTATGGCTTTAAGTATTTAATAAATTCCGTTTAAAGGCCGATATTTTGGCAGTCGCTCAAATGCAGTTTCATGCAGCCGACGGCAGTTTCAGGATTCTATTTCAACAATCGCCAAATCGCACGCGATTTCATGCAAAAGGCCATAATATAACAACGCCATAAAGTCCTTTGTCTTCATCCGTGAATTATAGCCGATTTAAGTTCATTTGCTTTTAGAAATAACTAAATGCAGTATAAACACACGGGACGTGCAGTAAATCAAAATGTTAGTGCAGAAAGACCTATGGTCTACAACCCTTTGTACTTCTTTATTACTATTATATTGAGTTTATTTTTTTTGTAATTGTTGTTGCGATAAATGTTATTATTATAGAAAATGTTGCGGTTACTTTTGCAAACTGTGGGAACAAAACCGATAATATTGAGCAGCATTTACAGTTTTGACAGTTCGATTCAAAAGTTTTAATGCGAGCAAGTGGAATAAAAGCATTTGAGATTTTCGTCTCCGTCGGTTTTTCTTTTGCAAAGAAGTGGAAATTATTCGAATGTATTATTCTGTAGAAGACATTGTGTGTTTGTTGGAAAGAAAAGTGGCTTAAAAACTTCGAAGGGACTTAGTGACAAATTAAATCCATTAGGTGTGGAGCCCGTCTTTCTGGGTGGCGAAGCCGCCGGCAAAAATGTAATCATTTTCCCGCATTCCGGAAATGCACATTTTAAACCGTCATTAATCATAGCCGGAAAACGCACTGTTTTATACGCAGTGGATTTAGAGGCGAAGTTAGGCGAGTAGAAACAAATGCGGAAACTTCCCCATTTGATTCCCCGACTGCACGAAATTCACCGCCAAAGTTTCACTTCCTTAATCCAAATTAATTATATGCCACAGAAGATGTTTATGTTTACTTACTTATTCTCGTCCGTTTATTTTCACTATTTTCATATTCCCATTGCCGGTCCCCGCGACGTCGGGATTCCAAATGGGGAATAATGAAAAATAATAATAACGGAATATTTTCGTTTCCGCAGATTCCGCCAAGTTTCGTTGTTTGCTGCGAGCAGTGGGAAAGTTGTAACCCAGTTTCATCTTAAAATAACGTTAATTTATTTGAACATTAAATGGACTTTCTAAAGAATATACATATTTTATGGGCCCGGGATTTTAATGCTGCTATTTTATATTGAGTTGTAATATTAATATTTGCCACTATTAACTGCTTTACCAATGCAATAAATCTTTATAATTGGTATCGGAATTGATACGTTGTGCAAACTTCTTTCACATATAAAGTTACATTTCGCTTGAACTTTGATTTTCATATATTTCTTAATTACCGTAAGTAAAAAAATTGCCATTAAATTTATTTAATAATTTAATATCCGGGCAGAAATTTGTAGACAATTTGCAGCAACAGTAACATATTTTCTTTGTTTTCCATTATTTAACTAAAACGCCATTTATTAACAAGTGCATGTTATCAAATAATGCAAATTTTCTCAGTATTATTCAAATTATTGTATTACTGGGTAAAATAAACATTATTTTAGTATTTCCAATTTCACAGCAATTTGTATTGATGTTGAAATGATTAATTTTAAACTTTCTTCATTTGAGTTTTAATATATTTATATTAAATATAGTTTTGTAAAAAATATGAATTTAGGAGCTAAATTCACGTATTTATTAATTTTTCTTAAAGTTATAGTTATATATGTCAAAAGGACACAATAAAATATCGATTTGCTCAATTTAATCTAAAGTAGATGATTAATTCATAGAAGATGTTATAATTAAATCTCTGTGAGGTGATGTCCCTGAAGAAAGTAACTGCAAAACATCTGAAAAGATCAGCTGAAAAAATTGACTAAGTTTCTTCGAAGAAATTTATAGATATACACCATAAATCAACAATATGTTTTAATAAAAATGAATGAAGATTATTATTTATTAATTACATTAACTTATGATATCTTTTTTTTAATAAAGATTCAGCTTAAGTTCCCATTTCTATTGTTAATTAGTTTCAAATAAATAATTTGTGTTATAAATAATTTTGTTCTATTACCTATTCTACATTTAATAATGCATGGTTCATTAAATAAGTACTTCTAATATCTAAACAATATTATTTCATCTTTTCACTGAAACAGTTAAGGGATTTGATCAATCACTTACTTTCTTTAGGGAAAGTAGTAATTTTATCATCTTCCATGAATTGATCATCTCCCTTAGGGATTTGATCATATCTCCGTTTTCATCATTTCGCTGCGACATATACAGTTGTAAAGTTGTCTGTGACTATTAATAAACGTATTGACTTACGAGTTTATAGTCCATATTTTTCATGTAATAATTAATATAAGGGTCCGCATTGACCCTCATAAAATTGTATACAAGCCACATATTATAACTTTATAATTGGCAATAAAATATAGATCGCTATTAACATGGAGAAATACTTCAGTAATTATCATTGCGGGATCGCTGATAAACGACTCGTTTGTACTAGCAGAATGCATCGAGTATTAATCGTTGTTCTATACAGTTTTAATTAGAAATGTAAATACACGGCCAATCGGGATAAAATCTAAAGCGGTTAATTTGCGAATAGGGTTGACAATGAATTGGATTTCCGTATTTCTTTCTCATCTCCAGCACACACTTCGTGCAACTACACACATACATATATTATGAATTTTAATTAAGAGCCAAGTTACTAATGCCCAGCAATAAGAGAAGAGAGGATGTCGTTCGGGCAACATTTGCATCGGAGGGTCTGCGGCTCCGCCGGTTGAAATACTATGGTAATCTGGGCTTCCGAATTAAAGACGCCGTGCTATTTGCATTCTATTAAAACTAAACAATCAGGCGCAGGGGGCACGGGTCTTAGATAGTAGTAATATGAGTGTTCTCGTTTTGATTGCAGATAAATTGCGGATTCATCGGTGCGTCGCCACAAGAGGATGCTAATGAGTTAGCTTCCAGATAGTAGCTCCGCAATTAGTTTCCAGACATGACTGCCAACATCATCAAGTTCCTATTCGTCGCCGTCCTCTCGGTCACCGGTAAGTACGATGCTTCCTCTCCAAATTTAATCGTGGAATACAGGCTATTTCTTTATTCTCATCTCCCGTTTCCCGTTCGGTTTGCTCTTCTATTCAGGACCGTAATAAAAGTTGCCAGTAGTTAGTACAACTCGGATTACTTCCTATATACATCTGTATATATATATAGAGAGAGAGTACATTCTTTTTGGTGTATGCAGCTGACATTACACAAAAAGCTTAATACTTTACGCGGAATGACATTGCCTGGCTCGAGCAGCGAACGAATGCAATTTTCGTAAACTTCACAAGCACCAATTTTATTATTATATAAAATTACTCTTTTCGATTATTCTTACTATTTTCAACAGTCATATTTTTAATAATAAAAATTGTGTGCAGAGGGATTTATTTTCAGGAAACATACATTCATATTGGCAGCAGAAATTCATACTAAATTAAATTAAATTGATATACAACAGTTTTGTACAAATAAAATGTGAATATTGTTGTTTTTTATTTATTTAGAATATATAAAATTGAATATATTGTATAGATTTTTTTCATATTAATTCTTGAAATAAAATATTTGCAATATTTGTATAAAATGAAATTATAACAAATTAAAATCTTAAAAAGGATCGAATAACATTTTGAAAAGTGATAAATAACCAGAGGAAGTGCATATATATATAATCAATAAATAATTAAAACGTGATTCGCGTAGTGGGAATAAATTCCAATTTCCGAATTGGAACAATAAACCATTAAAGCAGTTATTGCATTCGGCGTTTACTTGAAACGTTCTCAATTTCGATGAAATACGACTTCACTTAAAGCCAATAATAGCAAAGTTTTCAAAGCGCTGCTGAATTTGGAAGAAATTATAATAAAGGCGCAACTATGAGAATTGCTCGGAAAATGGAGCTGCACGAAGGAAAAAGATTCGGCTGTGTAAGCACTGCACAGTTAATGTATTTGTATTGAACATAAATCGGGGACTTCGAACGTGTCGCATGTAATTAAAGTCTTGTTGCTCGAACTGTTTTGAAACTTGCATGAATTGACTGGGAAGGTAATTAATTTGTGTTTTGTACGTGAACACACACATTCAGCTATAATTTTACAATTAATCAGTACATCTTATGCAGCTGAGTGTAATTAAGGTCTGAAGAAAAAATAGTGCGAGAAATGAATTAGGGCACAAAAAAAACGAACGGAGTTTTCCTTAAAGTATAAATCTTTGGGTGGAAACTGTTTGTATAATACAAGGAAAAATTGCTTACTACAAGGATATATTTCTTACGGTCACACATAAATTTAATTATCTCGCGCATTTTCTTTATCACTGTTTTAAATTTCGTTTCCGCCTCTCAGGGTTTTAAATTTACGCGCGCTGTGCGAATTAAAAAAAAACGAAAGAAGAAAATGAATGAACAACAGCCTGTGAGTTCCCATACAAAAGTGATGGAATTAACAGATAAACGTGTATTTTTCGTTTGTTATTTTGGTTGCGTTACGTGCGTAGAAGATTTAAATTTGGCGGATTATACTTAATGGATTGGGCCCCCGTTTAATTAAATGTAAAAGTAAAAGATAAATATGCGAATTTGGCTGATGGAGAGGCAAATAGCTGCATTTCCAATAATTAAATGATGTTTAATTTGAAAAGGTAAACGCAAGTCGAGCGTACGTAACGAAATTCGTTAAGTGAGTGAGGGATGCTGGATATTTCTCTCTTTCTCCATCTCCCTTTTTCAAAGCTCTCTGGATGTTTATTTATCTCACACTCTATCTTTCTCCTTCGCTCCCTTGCCTCAGCACATACTTTGGCGTGGGCGGGAGATTCAACGGTAATCAAAGAACCACCCCCCGTGAAGAACGTGATTTTATATATTTTTTTAAGAAAATTTTATTTTTAATATCACTTATTTATTTGAGTTAACAAAAACGCCATTTATTAACATGTGTATGTTAATATATAAAGAAAATTTTCTCAGTGTTATTCAGTTTAAGATTAAAATATTTTAATATTTTTCAACTTTTTGCATGCAGCATTAATTTAATTAATTTAATTTGTACAGAAGTTAAGTAAAAATTGCGTGTGAAAGTAATGCAGTAACAGAAGTGTTTGCTGGCGTAAAATAAAGTACGAAACTTTAAATGTGAAAGGAATGAAAAATAAGTATAAAAAAAAAGAATGGATGTAAAGTGCGAAAAAGCGGATATAAAAATGTGATAAATGTTTGCAGTAAAAGTGGAAATAATTTCATTTTTATGCAGAAATGAAAGTTGCAGTCAAGGTTAGGCCGTAATTGTTTCGGTCTTTTCCCCGGCTGCGGGAGGCGGCGCAAATTAGAAACTCCGAAATTTCGCCGTTCAGCGATTTAATGAATTTGTTTTCCGGCCAACTGGAATGAATATGCGGTTTTGGGAAACGCAGACGAGACCGACCTACACCCCCTCACCGCCCACACCGCCCACACCGCCACCCTCTTTCCCCGCTCTTAACCCCTTCGAAGCGCCGCAACCCCCGTTTTCCGATACACACGGCTAATATAAACTTAATGTGCGTTTTATATCTCCTCCGCCCGTCGGTGCGGAAGGACGGAGCGGGCGGGGATTTAGTTATGTCTAAATAACTGTCTAAAGACGTTGCAAATGTGGAATTCGTATTTGAATTCCGAAGGTAAAGACATCTTCTCCTACATTAAGCACCAAATGAGCCTTAGCCCTGCCAAGACTACACTACCTACAAACACACTACTTCTGCGCTTCTCTCCTCTCCGGCAATTTGTATCCAAACAAACAACTGTATCTCCGGAAAACGAAACAAAGGCAAATATTAAATTGCTTGCATTTTATTCCGTTTCTATACAAGGCATTGCCAATTCAGTACTGACATTCTTTTTATTTTCCTTCGATATCGATCCTGTTCCCCTCATATTGTCTCACATCTATATATTCAGTCAACGCTCACTTTGCGTACACTTTTTTAAATGTATTTTCGATCCCATTATTTATGTCCTCCAATCGATATAACGTACATTACAACAGATTTATAATGAGCTTTAATTACATAATGTGATATCTTGGAATCTAAATGCATCATACACGTCGAAATAGCATTATAATTGTCTGCTGTAAATAACGAATAATATTAATAATATACAGACAAACCTCCTATAACGCGATACTCTCAGAACGCGGTTTCCATATAACGCGGAGCTGAAATTACGACAGCCCTCCTATAACGTGGTACTCTTACAGCGTGGTTTCCGTTCAACATCCCATAAGTTCCTTCCGCGCAGACTATAACAGTCATTTCAGAGCTCTTTCACAGTATATACGTCATCGGCTTGCGCGGAAATTAAACCATCAACGCTTAATTCGTGTTAGAAACCACTATTTTACCACAAATGGTTCAAGCAATACAAGATGATTTTACAATTTCACTCCCAGTTACAGAAATAGTAAACATTGCTTCTCGTTTAAGCGATGAAGAATTTGCAGTAAACCATCAGGATGTAAGAGAACTAGTACTCAGGGAAGAAACTTTAGATGAGAAAGAACTGATCGAATTAATTGATCCATTTACCTCACACGCATTGGTAAACAAAAATAAGGAAAACGAATGGGTGCAAAATCTCGATTTACAAGATGTGAAAAAAGGGCTAAATTTGGCTAAAGAATTTAATTTCATTCAAATTGATCATTCAACTATAGCTCCCTATAGAAAGGTTTTAGTGGAGTTAGAAAAAAAAGCTACAATCGAAAACCAATGTAAAGATGAACTAAGTGATGAAGACATTTTGCTCATTAAAAGAAGACGAGTTAGGCGACTCATATCTTACAACGAGGACGAGTGTTGAAAGATTACATAATTTTCCAAAAGTCTTCATTGTTTTTGTTGAAAAAGAGTCTTTTAGTTTAGTTCTTATTTCATTTTTTTGATCAATCCTTATATGAACTCTTCAATTCAATTCAATAAAAATAATTTATAATTTATCTTGTCTTTTGTATTTATTGGTCTCCATATAACGCGGTACGAATGATGTGATTTGTACTAATTCCGAGTTTCTTATAATGCGGTACGCACTCACCGCGTTATAGGAGGGTACAAGAAATATTGTACATTTCCTTAAATAACATTAAATTATGTGCATACATAGAATAGTCAATAGCCATTTGCAACAATGCAGTTTTATTTTTTTTGTTATTGTGTTACGTTTTTCTAATTATTATTCCAATAAATATTATTATTATAAAAATTATGATGACCTAATTAATTTGAGAAAAAAATATTTAATAATAATTGCATTTATTGTAATAACAATTTCAAAAATAGAAATTAGAGGAAATATAACAGAAAATAAAATGCTATTGCTGCATGGGACTTTAATAAAATATTTAAATCTCATATTTAATGATAATGATAGAATTTGTTTATCATTAAAAGTTGTGACTCTAGAAAATCACCTCCGTTACAGTAAATTGCTATTCTATTAGTCACGAGTTGACAAAGCGGCACACATTGCTTAACTTTCGTAAGCTGCGAAACATCGAGTACCCGATGGATGCCAGCCGGCGTTCGTAAATTGCTTATTACTTTATATTTGGGATTTACATTAAACTCCAATCATAAAATCGTTTCTACTTTTATCGACATAATTAGAGGAGAAATTGATGGGAAATTATTTTGCGTTCGGTCGATGCAGATGTTGCATTTTTAATTCACTTTTAATTATTTGCTCCTTTTTTTTACGGATGGGTGGATGCGCCGGGCTACAACATATTTGCATGAACAACTTTAAAGCATTTGCGGTTCGTTTACTTGTTTAATACTAAGGGATTTAAAAGTAATTACGATTAGTGTAGAAATTAAGGTGAGAAATAAAAGAATTGATTTGAATTCATGTTATAACCGGCGGTCGGAGTAATTTGAACAGTGGTATGTCCACAGGTTACTTGTACACACGGCATCGTTATTATTTTGAGACCGTCCGCAGTATTTGCTTTATTGATTTCCAAGTTCCACGGTAAATATGAACAACCACGTCAATTACATCAAGTGCTCACAGTTCGTCCCCAGAAAGTACTTCCAATCGACTGAAATGCGAGTAATTTATTTCTGCCGGAGCCGTGCTCTTGTTTCCTGAAACATGCACTAAATTATTCCAGGTATCATTAAGGACCTTCGTGTATTTTAATTTGCCTCGGTGCTACGCATCTAATTGACTAAATAATTAAAAAGGACTTCAAACTCAATAACCTTTACATTTTTAAACGCTCGTGCCTCCCCGAAATTATATAATTAAATATAAACCGCTTCGCATTAGCATTTTTAATGAATGCAAGGGGGGAAAAACTGCTGCTGCTTCCATTTTTTTTTTTCAATATTCGTTTATACATCCATATTTTTATACAATTATTATTTTTATTTGCAAATTAACATCCCAGATGGAAAATCAATTGGCGCATGAATTATTTCCATTCTCGGAAAATGATTTTCCAATTGGGCGGAAATCGGGTGGAAAACGCCGCTGACAAAAAGAGGCGAAATAAAATAGCCATCACCGCCCACCGGCAATATTTATTATAGATAATTATAAACAAACAAACGCGATTTAAATTTAAATGAATTTTTATTTGTCAAACCTGATGAAGAGAAATTTAATAATGAATCGGCACAAAACACATATAAAGTACATGCATGTTGTGTGCACGTGCGTCTCTCTCTCTCTCTGTGTGTATATTTATATTCGTCGAGGGCAACATTAGAGCTCGTACAAAACTCTCGTAATTACATTTCGATTGCGTAAATTATATTCCCAGTATTTTTGTTTCTAATTAACTAAAAACTAATTAAACTTTCCACGGGAAACGTTCGCTTCACAATGCCACAATTATATCATGTGTTTTTTGTATATCTCCTGGTGTGCAAGTGTTTGTACTTCTCCGCATTGTCTCACACACTGTTTGTTGTTTATGTGTGTACTTTAAACACGTTCGTACGACGAATAATTTCATTTGCTGGATAGAAGGAAATAATTAAACATTAATTAAAATATTTGAACTAAACAACAATATCTTGCAGTTACAACAAACTATATAAATATATTAGATTTTAAATTCAATTGAATAATAATGATTCAATTTAAATCATATCGTATTAAGGGACATTTTTAACAGCCTTTTCATATTTTTTTTACGAAAATTCTGTATTAATTATATTGTGACGGATTTTTGGAATATAAGTCATGGTTCGTCATGTCACAATATTTAGAAACATAAAAAGTTATAATGGTAACATTACAACTTTGTCTGAAAAAGAACAACACAATAAGCACGCATATTTTTCTCACTCATTGATCTTACAATTCATATAATTGATCATATTGTAATGTAAATTCATATCATTTAATTTGATGATCTATAAAAGTTAACATTCTAATTACTTGAAATATAATTGAACCTTTAGAAACGGTTATCATAAATATTGTTTTAAATATCAGTAGTATTTATTTATATGTATATATCTTAGGTAACTATTTGTATACCATTTAGGACCATATCAGTCGCCCTATCTACTAGGGTAGACTGACTAGGTTCCTTTTAGTCCTGTTTTTATTATGTAGTTTAGTTTTATTATTATTAAGTAAATTATTATTATTTATATTGTCTGTTATTAAATTACATTAGAAATGATTATTAGTTGTTCATGAAACAGGTTGTATACGACTTACAAGAAAATGGTGCGGTTGGAGCATGAAATGAAAGAAATGGAAGATTGCAAGAAGAGGCATTGTTGTACCACAATTTAGTAAAGTAGTAATAAAACAGCATAGGGTTTAATATGATATTCGTGCAATGGCATCCGTTGGAAACGTAATATGTTGCAAGTGTTATGTGATATGTGGTGTTTGATATTAAATGAAATTTTTCGACTGCAATAAGTTGTCGGAATGGCGCTAGCTGAGGTTTCGCCTAGGGCCGCTGCTCAGAACTCAAAGGGCAATAAGTAAACGGAGACGTGCGCAAATAAGTTGAAAGATAGGAATCGTAAAGATGAGTGAATTAAAAAAAAAGAGGAAGAAGCAGAACAAGGGGTTGAAAACATTCCGGAATTAAGCGCGTTACTCACGAGGAACTCTGCTTGCCCGAATCTACAATAATGGCTGCATTACTTTGTCCAGGTTGTAATAAAGCCCGATTAATATATTTCCCTCCTCAAACTTTTCCTCATTCTTTCTTCTTTTTTTAAATATTATTAATGCATTGCGCGTTTCAAGTTTTTGAAGTAATTCCACGTTATAATAGGCTTAATAAAATTTATTTCCTGCAAAAAAAAAACGAAGAATAAAAGCAGTCCATAATTTCACATTCTGATGTTAATCCCACGTACAGTTTTTCTATATAATGCACGATTTATAAATCAGCGAGTTTTCAACCGCAAAGTGGAAAATTTGCGAGATTGTAAATATATGTGGGTCGGATTTACGAATTTTCGCAGTGTTTACATTCGTCCCGGCGCGAAATATCCTTTCCTCCTCCGTCCTGTATCCACGGAAGGCGACATCTTCTTCTCCTTTGCGCCATCTTCTGCACGGAGAGCCGACGCTTTTATTCTTTAAAATCACAACGGGAAAACTGAATTTCAAGTGAGGAATTTTAATAAAGTCGCTTTTGCAACAACATTTTATGAATGCCAATGAAAATGGGGTGCACACATATTTCAGGGCCCTTCTCCATAATACCCTACTCTTTCAAAACTTGCCCACTTCCTTGTTTTCTATAAGATAAAAAAAAAGTATGGATTAGATTCCTTTCAAGCATAAGCAATAAATATTGCTTATATTGAAATTACAAAATATCAACTTAAAGTCAAATTGTCGTTCCATCATAAACTTACATTGAAGGAAAAACAATATCCTTTAGAATTTCAGAAAATTAGAGATCAATGAAAATGGTTATGATGAATATATCCGCTGCTCATCTAAAAGGGATTAAGATTTTTTTGGTAAATATTTAATAATTAAAATAGTTCATCATATCTATTCACTTATTGATCTATTGAAGGATATTTAGAAGTTGGACAAATTAACTTGAAATATAATTTAATCTTTCAATTAGAAATCAATGATAATAGAACGATTATAATAACAGTTTTGATTTGGCTCAAATAAATCGGAACCTGAAGACCATATTTGCTAATTGAAATTTACACAATTTACTATCTATTACCTATCTATTGAAAAATAGTTATTACACATTTGCATTTGTATACTTAAAGCAGTATTTAATAATAATAAATATGTTGGTTCTTATTTGCAATTACCAAAGTAATGAATCTAATTAACTGGAGAAATTAAATAAAAATTAATGAACAACGAGTATTAAAACGTAGAAATTAAAATAAACTAACATGATTTCGGTGTAACATATATGTTTTATGTTTAAAAAAAGAACAATTTTTGCTTCTTTATTTCAAAAAATGAGTTTTTTAAATCGAAACGTTGTATATGCAAAAAGGGAATTACCTTCGAAATATATCTTTCATCACGTATTGCGAATTTCCTTTGGTGAATGCTTTGTTGTTTTATTTTAATCAATATTCGTACATTTGAGTTATGGGCCAGTTGCTCGAAGCAGGTTGAAATAAAAGAATAGTAAATAACAGAACGTAAACATCGCAGACAAAACAATAAGGTATGGAACGAAACGTCGGTTAGTGTGTGTTTCGTTATATATGGTTATTGAATATCCTGGACGAGAGCGGCGCGGCGCTCGATGCTAAACTACGACCAGAGTAAGACATTAATCTCCATGTTTTGGACTTGTTTCTAAGATTAATAGTGACCCAAATTATACCCTTTACTCTTGCGAATTGCGCCCTTTGCTTATCATGGAACAAACCTTGGTGAGCGTGCAGGCACCCTCGTCCACGTAACATTGTAGCAATGCGAACCTTTTTTTTTGTATCCGAGTCCAACAGAAGTTTGTTTACTACGTCTACCATCAGAATATCAGCAAAAACGGAAATACAACCGAAACTCGGTTTAATTAATATTTACACACACAATACCTATTATTATTATTGGATGGCCCTTAAATCGCGGTTTGTTATCATTTCGAATTACATTAGCCCCTCGTCACCGCGAATTAATTTAATGGAAACCGATAATATTACATTGGATTTATATTTAAGCATCGTCTGCCGTCCCCCTAATGTTCAAACGCACACACCATTCGAACAAAGTACAAAAAAGAGCAATTGTATTTGGGTAACTCTGTTTATCTAACATATTCAAGCGATATCAAATTTCCTCATTTGCTTTCGCATATAAGAGTGTAATCGAAATGAAATTTTGTTTAATGAGTTTGTTTGTTATTGATGAGATTGCAGATATATACACAGTGTGTAGATTCTTCACTATAGAGTGCTTAAATGTTTATTTATTTTAGTTTCGTGGTAAGAATTGAATCTCATTACCTGACAGATGGATTAGAAACCAATTTCTTTAGGTCTTAATTATAACTTCATTACAAAATATTTAGTTTTCATCAAACATATTTATTGATCACACATTTTCTCAATGAATTATCTTCTTTACTAAAATTCAAATAAAATATTTCCAATTCTATTTTTTTCAAACAATTTTAGATTCGGATAATATTTAAAATAATACAAAAGTAATAAAATATATATTACTTATAGGTGATTATGTTCTATTTTTTATTTTAGTTATGATAATGTGCGAAATCATAAAACGTTTGAATGCAAATTTTGAAAATATGATGAATTAAAAGTATATAATTTTGCCATTTTTTGGTTAGATAGAATATTGCTTGGATAGAATATTACTAAAATGTATTATAAAATTACATAATAAAACAGTTCTGGATAATATTTTTATTAACAGTATTAGTAAATAAAAAAATTACAAAAATATGGAAAGAGAATGTTTTTGATAAAAAGAATTGTTAAACATTTCTATTATAAAAATGACAACAGAAATAACGAAAACTGAGTCTTTTTGATTGGTTATACAACACGACTATTCTATAACAATATGATCATTATCTATTGTATAGAATTTGGTCCATTTCCACTGAACAAACTTAGTAATTTCCCATACTTTGGGTGTTCATAATACCGTGCAATGATCTAATCGTGTTAGAGCAAAATCGTGTTTCAAAAGTGTTACTTAAAAGTTATTTTTAAAAAGTGTTTATCGCATTACAAGCATGAACTCCTTCACATAATACCGTGAATTTATTTAAAATTTCTCAAGTAAAAGATAACTTTCCTTGGGTTCTCTTTGTTCTCTAAAAATATTTCCAGCAGTTTGTGTTTTGTGAATTTAATTACATTTTGTTAAATAACTGCTACGTTTTTTCGGATTCTCTTTGTTCTCTGATTATTTTTTAATGAAATACAATTTTCAATTTATTGTTCATTCTCAATTATATTTATATTCAATTTTCGATTACTAAATTAGTTTTCATATAATTGTTAAAAATCATATAAAGTAATATATATTTTATTGTTATTAGTATATGATAAAATGTAATACATTGGCTTTCCATTGTCGATTTTTTTAGAATATGATAATAGTTCGTCTTGTTGTTTATTATAAAATATATTTAAATTCAATTTTCGCTTACTTTTTGAAAATAGTATCAGTTTTCAGAGAGTTGTTTATGATTTTGTATAGTTGTAAATATTTTATTCGTATTAATATAGGCTAAAATGTAAAACATTGGCTTTGCATTATCCCTTTTTGGGATCTTAATGAATATTATAAATTATGAATGACAATGGTTAACGCGGGTCAAGAAATATGGTAATTACCTAATTTTAAAAGGGTTTTCAACGGCCGCTATTAACGTTTCAATTAAGAGCATAATAACGTAATTAAGCCCGGTCTACAACTGTAGGCATTTTTCACGAGACGCGTGGAATTAAACAGAATTAAATGATCAGAAAGTTTTCTGTGATTTATCTCGAAAGATCAGAGAGAGAGAAAAGCACCACGATCTTATGACATTAATATTGAAGTTGAGTATTTACGTCACATTCAGGGCCACTGGACTCCAGGCACATGTGTCTGAAAATTCAATTTATTTGGAGCTGAGATCAGCGGGAATATTGTTCCCGTAAACAATTTATCAGAATCCAAAGGTACGGCAGCTCGGATGGATGTCAGAATTGCCGAAACGAAATCCGCAGCATTAAAATTGCATTTAGAATAATGTATTCAAGCCGTGCCAGTGGTAAAGTGATTTACTAAAAATAAAATGAGAGGAGCGAAGTGAAGTGGCTGCTTGGCAGGGAAGGCGAGAAAAGAATTCCAGACAGCCGGATCGAGCTAACTCAATGAAATCCTATATTCCTATTTATTCGGTATTCCCCCCTTTTAATATTATAATATATTCCAGACGAAACAAATCTATTTCTCGAGTACTCACAAACTTCGAATTTCAACTAAACTTCTCGTATTTCCCCCGTAACAACTTCTGATTACATCTAAATGGATTACACCGGGAATGTTAAAATTTAGTATTTTATCAGCGATTTGCAGTAGAATGACCATAGCCCTTGTTACTGGTTATCTATGGGTTTAATAATTGTATAATCGGATAATAACGGACGCGTCACCCTGTATACTTTTAATATCTCCTACGTCCGCAGATTTACGACTTACAGCACGCATTTAATATATTATATGTGGAAGGCAATTAAAAGAGCGAATGGGATTAATGGCATGAGAATGTTTTTCATGCGTGCATCGGGTGGGTGGGTTAGTGTGAAGAGGACGGTATTAAAATCGCGCGTGATTTTATTCGGGATGTTTAGTACGTGATCTGATGCGGGGGTTTATTGCATGTACACTGAAAATGTTTGCATATTGCAACAAGGGCGGAGGGTGAGTAGCATAATTAATTTCCAATGAACAATGCGTGCGATCCTAGGGAAGGGGCCCCAGGACCACTCTCCATGCACTGTGCTGGCCGACTAGTTCCTGAGTTATTAGCATTTTGCATCGGTCTGCTGAATCCTAATGCATCAGGTTCTCATGTGCCCAATGAACAACACACCACATTTTAATCGTGATTCCGAATACATTTTTGATTGAACGTTCAATATTGCGAATGTGAATAGAGTTATCATCATTCACGAATAGAAGTATCGATCGCTCTCATTTATTCACCGTGTTTAATTCAAATATATAGATTCAATATGTGATTAGCTAGTTATAGAAATTGTATCTGTCAAATTGATGAAACTTTAATTAAATGTAATTCATGTGCATCTAGCTGAACATTTCCTTAAATAATAAGCTTCTATTCCATTTCATCAATGAAAATTTTGTATTGTTATTAAGTTTCAACGAAAATTTGTTATGACAATTAAATTTTCAAGAAGTTGAAACCACACTATTTCATTATTGGACGACTGAAGTATAAAGGAAATGCTTATGTCATAAACTATTACATATTACTAATTACTGTAGTTATTACATTTCAAAATTCCTGTTATTTTGCAAAAAAGTATGTGTTACGATTAATTCAAATTTTTACATCATTTTATATCTTTATTTGTCCAAATTGAGTCTAAGGACTTTTTTCCTAGGTTTTTATGCCAACAATTTACATTATATTTCCAAATTATCTATAGTTTGTGTCCTTCTTTGCTGTAATCCTTTAGTTGATATTGCTTGTAATCCTATTTTTTTTACCTTTTTTGTATCATTCATATCTTCATGATCGGAAAGGAAGTAATTTCAGTTTTCACATATAGGTGGATGCTAAGATTCCCTTCTTATTATTTTATTATTTTCCTATTGAAATTTGATATATGTCGCATTAAGCTTACTTTAGAAGAAAATTTCGCATATTTTGTGTGAATTTTAACATGGAGTTAAAACGAAGAATTTCACATAAGTTTATGATATTAATTATGTTTATGAAGTCAGAATTGCATTTAACGTCTATTCTGTAAATTTTTACTCAAAAATCATCAACTGATTCTAATTAAGACCAAAAGATATCATTATATTTCAAAAAAGTTAATAATAGGTTGGATCAAATGAAAAATTGTTAAAGTTCATTTTTATTGACAGTACAAAATCAGTACACAAAATATAGATTATTGTATCTCTAAAAACTTGTATACCTCCTTACAGTACAACAATGCCTCATATACAAGTAAAGTCAATTAAAAGTTGATTGTTAATTTGAAAAGAAGGTTTTGCAAAAAACGATGTAGTCTAGGCACAATAAATTTTCTTTTAATAAGGAATATAATTACACCAATTACTCAGAAACGTATATAAAGTTTCGTACCAAGATAACTGTGCAACAAAACAATATAATTTTCTTCTTTATTGCGAAACTTTGTCACAATTTATTTATACATTTTTTATAAAAGATAATTTCGTGAATAATTTTATAAAAAGCCATTACCTTATCTGGCGACATGTTTATTTCAGAAAAACAATTCCTTGTTTTTCAGACGTATACGTGTATTTTTTGTGTATCTGTACTGTATATTATGGCCGGCATTTATGTTCGCTTCTTTTTTCTCCTGTCCCTTACCAGTTTCAGCTCCTTATGCAAACATGACAGATACATTAAGAGAATGAATGATTGCCTCCGTACACTTTGGCTTCCACGCTTTTTTTTGTCCTGTTTCTGCTAAGGGTGGAGTTTTTGCGTTTGTTTCGTTTCATTTTCATTTTATTTACATGCTATTCCATATTTTTTCATCAAGTATCATTCACTTGTATTTACATCCCGGCATATATTTTATTATTTATACAGCTAATGGGCAACACGCGAACGCATTTATGAATGCTGTTGCTACTCGAGTAAATAAAATGTGAAATATTGGTAATGTATTTTATGCACACTGCACACATCCTAGTTACCCAACAGTGATCCCCAGGCACAGAGAGAGAGGCACAAAAAAGTGGAACTCGTACTAAAAAAAAAATGGACGAAATTTTTGTAACGAAAAAAGTGCACTCTATTCGACCAGATTGCGTTTTTTTCCACATACATTTTATTACAAATTCTATAATTTTCTAATTTCATTGCTTTTTTTATATTAACTTTATTACATATATTATTCCATAATTTGATTCAGAATTAATGACTATAAAAACGATTAATAATAATTGCTAATAAAAATTTATTTATTGTAACAATAATTACACAAAATCTTAATACAATAAAGAAAAATTATGACAATTAGGGCATTGTAACATTATTTCTTAAATTAATTAATATTTTTCTATTATTAAATGCATTGAATATGTTTGAAAAATAACGAAATCTATTGAGATAAATCAAATATATTTGTATCGGAAATATTAAAGTAAGCTGGATAGAAATTGAAAATGTGTGCTGATTTTGTTTACTGGATGCATGTTTGGAATATAGGAGATGTGGTTCAAGTGGCGGAGTGAGATATTCGTCTCTCTTCTGCATCCGCTTTTATGTATTCCATGTTTGCGATTGTATGACTAAGCACGTAGCTAAACTACTTGAAATCTTTTATTGCCTCTATCATTTCGGCTCATATACTTCGATATCTCGTCCTTAAAGTGCCGTATATCCTTTTTATTGCTGCCACGCTGCTTGGGCTTAATTTCGCAAATATTTTTTCAATGTTTACAATAAATTTTATATCCCTACGATGCATACTATAAAATGCTTTACATAAAAATAAACAAAGTAGAGTGGAAGCATTGCAACGAGAGCAGCAGAGACGCATTTAAATAGGACGGTCCTAAAAATATCATATAAAACGGATTTAGATAATATTTTAATAAATAAATAAACTTTATAGACTTTAACAGTCCTGCAACAACTTAAATGATTTTTAATATCTTCGATTCATATAGTTTTATGTTCAATTTGCAGAAAATATTTATTGCTGATATATTTAATGTTGAAATTAAACTCGTATATTTTTGAGAATTAAATATATTGTAGCATTTATATCCATAACTTTGTAGAAAAATTATTGAATATAAACATGGCATATCCTAATCGATTTCACGAGAAATTACTTCTATTTTGAAGATCACATAAAAATTAAGAAAGAATCTAAATTTTTTTATTCTTTATGTATTGTTAAATAAAAATGACGTTTGTTAAATAATCAAATAATTGAAGATAAAACATATGTAATATTGAAACACAATTAACTTTTGAAAAAAATAACAAGATTTGGGCTAAAAAACCTATTGTCAATAGCCCTTTGTAGCAACAGAATTTTTCTTTATTTTTCTTTATATTTCTTAATTTGTATCGTATTACTTTTATTTTATGTACTTATTATTATTACAATAGATGTTATTGTTATTAACAAGAGTCGAACAAGAAATTGCATTTTCAAGATTGTTTTTACTATATTTTAATAATAATATTAAGATTACTTTAAAACATTTAAAAGTAATAAATTGTATTCTTGTATAATATATTGATTTTGATATAGAAAATATGGTATAGTGATATACAACAGTTTCTTAGAAAACTAAAAAATATGAAATGTAATTATTGTTGCAAAAGTTTTCTTGATTATGTTACTACTGTGAATCTATATAATAAAAATTAATTATTATTATTTGTTATCTGATATCGTAATAAATATATTATTATTGTTATTGTTTAGATTAAATCACGAAGCTTAGCAAATCATGTGCTTTAGAATAGAGTTAGTAATCATCTAGTTTAGAGGTAATAGTAGAAGAACGGTCGATCGATACCAGAGAGTGATTTATCAATAAAATGAGGGAGTATTATTAGAAATCCGTAGTAAGTTATAAGCGTAATATCCGTAGCTGGGTGTTTTCTTGGACGAAGGAAATATTGCTAAATGACCGGCAAAACGAAGCGGGCACTTTATTTCTTTGCGAACAAAACGATACCTGTTAGATTAGATTAAGCGTTTTAGCGCAAGATAATATTGTACAAGAGAGGGACGAGATGGGGGAAGAGACCCTTTGGAAAGGGAGGCTCTTAATAGTCGGGTGGTCGGAGAGAGAGAGAGGCTACTTGTCACTCTCAACTCCCGACACTCGCGATATTTGAGGAAAGATCCGGCACCCCTCCGACTTTATGTGTAATTTTATTTAATGTACTTAACGGGTATTAAAACTTTATTCGGAAATTAAGTTGAATTCACCAGACGCCAGCTCACCGGGATCGATTTTAATTTAATAAAAACGAGCTAGCCGAGTGTATCAATCCTGTCCGGAGCAGAGCAAGCAAAAAGAGGCAAAAATAAAATAAAATTGTAGCATGAAAAAAAAAAAGTTGATGGGGGAGGATTAAGAAGGAGGAAGGATGGGGGAGGAATAAGATGATGAAGAAGAAGAAGAAGTAGCAGAAATTGAATTTCTCTCAGATCCAGATGGAATTAGGGACGAGGAATTTTAACGGGAGATGCGAATGAATTCGTAATAAACGGCACCGGCGACTTCTATTTATTTGCGATGTTGATGAAGTTATGGCTCTAAGTAGGTTTCGAGTTTCCAATTAATTACCAAGTTGGCACCACGTCGGTTTGTTTGTCCGCGCCGCGCCTTATCGGAGGGCGTAGGAGGCACCAAAACTTTCAAATTTAATCAAAATCAGTTGCGGATAAAAGGACGGTGACGTCCTCCGTCCTCCGCCTTCGTCCTTCCATCCTTCCAGCATTCATTCTCCTCATGGACGGGTCCTGAATATCTCGAATTAATCCTAATCGCACCGCCATATCAGTAATTGGTCGCTCTTGTAATCGAATGCCGCAGGCGGATGGAACCCCTGGGATTAAGTGTACATCTACAACAATCAAATAAACTTCCCGCTTTTAGACCCAATAACTTTCAGCCGCAAACGATTAATGAATCGGCCCCTCTCTTGGGGATCACACTTCCACTTTATTCGACTGTTAACATTAGTTTGTTCCTCTACCCTCTAAAATATTCAGATTACATTTGATTTATACAGCACATTTATAAATATATGCAATTTCTTAACTCATTTGTAAAGTTCTTATATAACTAGACAATTACCTTTTTTTACTTGTACTAAAGCGACTCATAGCGCCGGCTACATTGAGAGGTTCTTGGTTCAAGTTAATATACAACACAAGATTTTGTGGTTGCTTTCAGGACATTTTTCAATTATTCTGTACTAAGGCCGTCGATTCCAAAATAAAAACAGTCTTCAAGTGATTAGCTGTCAATGGGCAACTGAATATCCGAATAGATATTGTAAATATCGTTGCAAAAAGACACAAAAAAAAAACTTGAAATAGACATTTTATACTTAAAAACTGTTCCATATTTCATACTTCACCTAGTTATTTTTTTTTAGTCTTTGGTCTTTTTGCGACGATATTTGCAATCTATCCAAATCGGACATTCAGCAAATCACCACGTCGTTGCAGACACTTGTTCGGAACCGTTGCCCATTGACAACTAATTCATTTTGATGGCTGCAAATTCTTGGAAGTACCAGGGTTTGAACCTGGGACCCCAAATTTTGCGGACGACGACTCAAGCCATTGGGCTATGAGTCGCCACCTAGTTATTTAAGATTATTTTTGTTTTATAAATCAAATTTGACATATATTCTACATCTTAAGTTGATAAATGTGAGATATATTTCTACTTATATGATATTTCTTATTTCAGAATAATATCCATACAAAACTATGTAAAGAATACCAAATTTTACAAAATTCATAGACTTATAAATTATAATTAAGCGAATTATAGAAATATCATATAAAAATAATGTATCAATTTTGGTAAGTAAAGAATAAATAACTATAATAAATCATAATAGAATTTGTTCTCATCAATTAACGACAAAACCATTTTCATTTTAATATTTTGAAATATACAATACTATTGATATTATTATTATGAAACCTATATTAATAATTAATAAACTAGTATTTATTTCACCTGAACCTTATTAATAATAATATTTATTGCAATGATAATTTGAAAAAAAAATACCACAATAAAAATGAAGAACAAAGAAATACAAAGCATCAAATTTCATTGATGCAAAAGGCTATTCCCAAACTTTATTTCAATTATTTGTAATATGAACTATTAAGTAATCGCTTTAAAATTAATCAATATATACTACATAATACACATGATGTTAATATATCAATTCACAAAATTTTGATAACATTGATAATAGTCGAATATTATTAATAAGTTATTTTTATTATAAAGGGGTTTTATAGGTAGATTTTACAAAATGTTAATTAAATTTCATCACTACTTTTATGAGCTATAATTGAATTCCTCTAGGATCATTTTAACGAGAATTTACAACTCTTATAATAAAATTACTACCTTAAAGATGTTTTTAAGTTATATCCATGTATATCTTTTTTTTTGTATACCATTTATTTATTCACAATCTATCACAAATAGGACATTAAGCAAATATATGTATATCATAATATTAATTTACAAAATATACAATTGTAATAAAACAGAGATGGAGACTTTCAATGCACAAGTATTTAATAATTCTATTTGGCGCAGTTCAAGAAATGGTGCGCAATTTGCGACGTCCTCAGAAACATTAGTATATTTTTACGATAAGTACGCTGCGATTTACTTCGTTTGGAAAGAAAATGCAGGAAACATTTAAAATGTAGCGTAAATGCAATTCGGACTCTTATTCGGGAATTTGGTGAGTAAGTGGTAGTCGCTCGGAAGGAAAGCGCTCCGACCTTAAATTGAAAACGATCCTCTATTTGAGTGTCGTTCCGAGCTCAGTATTTTATTCGAAATAAGGTATACAAATATATAGATATATACTTTACATAAAACATAAATATCTATATATTTTTATATATAAAAACAAATCTTTTAAGAAAATAACGAACATTTTAATTCAGTTATTGTTAAGGAGATTGTTAACAAAAAATGAACATATCCTTGGGTTCTCGAAAATAATGAGACACGAGAAAGAAAAACTCCGATATATCCCTTTAGTTCAGGATAACCATCAAAGGGTTTGCCGCACGCATTCGCATGCAACGATATATATTCTCCAGCGCGAAAGAAAACGTTGGAGTGGCTGACTTTAATATATACCGAGGCCTTTGAATTACGTAATATATGGCACGCTTTGTTTTAGTGTTCCTAACCGAAACATGCAGTCATAATTATTTATCGTCAATAAACTACACGTGCAACTGGATTTCATTTTGAAACGCACTCTACCATGGACTATTATAACACTGGCTCCAACGAATTGTTCTGAACTTCAATACAGAGTTCGCTTTGCTGCGAACTTAATTTATTGTCACGGTAATTCCGAAAGTGAATTAATAATAGTTTCAAACGTAACTTTTAGTAAAAACATATTTGAAAAATTATTTTATATAATGTAACTATTTCAAAATCGAAAAGAAGAAATACATTTGATAAAACAAGGATAGATTCGTTTATATTTCTTCTGTAACACTTTCATATTTTTTTTCTACAACAAAAAAATGGATCAATATAAGGAGATGAATTGGTAGTGGCACGTATAGCATACAGAATTACACGATAGGTATAGTTGTGTTTAGTTTACACCGACAGGATATTAAATTGAAAACCGTTTCGCGTACGAATGTATCCCCAAATGCTAATAAACGTTATTTATGGCCAACCAGACCAGCCTTAGAAATGAACCTGGGGCAAATTTAGAAAGGAACTGCAACGGAATTAACATAATAAGCACCGGTCCACAAATTGATCTCTTGATAAATGAGCAAACACACATTTATTGCACCATCTGTGCAATTTGCTGGTCCCGCGAGCATTTCCAATTAAAAACTTTCAAAATTTCTACACTTCGGATGTTCTATTACCGATGGCGTGTCTAGCATCGTCAATTAATAGTTCTCAACTGAACATTGTAATGAAAATGATTAGAAATACGAAATTTGTGAACGTTCCAGTTCAGATTAGTTCATATTTTCTGATAATTAATTAATTAGAAATAGTAATTATGAATATAAAAGAGACTATTTTTAAATATTAATGAATATCTCTATTAACCACAAATTGGGCCAAGATTTCTTTGATTACTATACTTTAGTTTCATTTAAAAAATATATATGATAACTATAAGAAATACGAAATTTAGTTCAATTCATTACTTTGTGCAATTTCATTAATTAGAAATAAAATATATTCATTAATAAAATTAAAGATGTTTAAAATTGTAAATAAATAAAACATTCACTTTGTAATGAAAACTATTAGAAATACGAAATTTATGGATGTTCTAGTTTATATTTCTGTAATAAATATTTGTAAAAATTATACATTAACAATAAAACTATACAATGTATTATTGGAATATTTTAGAATTGAAATGATTTAAGATAGTTAAGTGCAATTTATTTACCAATTTGAATTAGTTTAATGGAATAATTATTGTTTTTATCTATTTTTATATGTGTAATTCACAAATACTTGTTTACCTTCGGCAATTTAGTGTAAATATTTCATTTTGTTTTAAATAATTGAATATTTATAATATGAATTACAATTACAGTATTAATTTGATATATCAAATGAATGTAATTTGTAACAAATTAATTTAAATATCAATGACCCGGCGCATCCACCAGTTGGATAATTCGTAAAATGCTTTTTATATTTGTATCACAAGTTCAATTTTGTACAATAAATTATTGTTACAAATAAAATTATTATAAAAGGAAAATTATTGTATAGAATAAAGTATAAATAATTATGTAATATTTAGAGTGAATGCACCGTGGAAAATTTGTTGAGTAGAAAGAATCGCGTCATACTGCTGTAGGTAGTCTGAGTGGAGCAAAGTTTATAATTAACATCGGTTGGAGAATTAATTGCGACCGGGCAGGAAACAGAGAAGGAAAATTAAATTGTGTCGACTGCATTCCGTATGTACTAAGAGTCCCAAAAGGAATTAGTAACAAGCGTAATCGGAGTTGGAGAGCTCGTGTTGAAACATTTGTTTCGAAAGATAGATGGAGATAGTTCATGGTAGATGTTTTCTTAAGGGTGCTAATCACCCCAGAGACCAATCCACTAAAACCCACCCTGCTTCATTCTCTTCATCCCTATCTTATATCTCTATATGTATAAACCGACCAAAAATAAACAACCAAATCCGGCCGCAGCAATAATGAGCATATTCCATGTTATGTATCCTACAATGTAATGTAATTTAAAACACAATGAAATCCCACATTTCATCAATTTCACCCATTACCTATCGCTAATTAATTTCGAATTATATTCATTTAGTAGTTTACGCGCCACCGGCGAATTAATAATAACATACGGTGGATTTTATGCTAAATTTATGCTAAATTTGAAAAACATAAAAACACAATCAGAGTAAATGGATCATCGAACATAAACTATATAGTGTCGATTCACTCGTGGAATTGATTATATATTACTATTGTTATATAAAATATGGATTCATCGGATAAATAGTGAAAAAAAGGAGGATCATATATAAACTATATAATATGTGTATATATTATTGGATGGTGGGATTCCATATTGTTTTATATGAATAAATCCTTATATTAGCTGAAATAATTAATTTATTACAGCCAAAATAAATTCGATCCCCTATGTATTTGTATTCATTTATTTTAATCCGGCTTCCCGTTTATCTTATAATCGGCTTAATTCATTTAGCCATTACGAATGCCCAATTCCTATTCAACGAATATTTCCTTTCCAGGCGGATTTCAAAGCGCATCCCTTGATGGATTCAATGATCCAAACTAATGTTAATAGTTCTACTTGTGCTCTAATTGTTTATCTTTAATGTAATATTCTCTTAAATATCACAATGTATATCTTTACAATTAATAGATTTTATTGATTATTATTGTAATGAAAAAATATAGTTTTTAGTTTTGACATAAGAGTTATAGACCTAAATGTTTCTGCCCAAATTTCCTAAATGTCCGAATTTAATGTAAATAGTATTCAAAGAGAGACCCTTACACATGAATTGTACCTAAATGATAATTAAAATCTGAGATGAAATTCCTGAATATTGTAAATCTTGAATCCGTTTCAACATATACAAAATAATATTTCACCTAAATGCAATATATTGATTAATATTTTCATAAAATTAAGCAAATATAAACAAATTCTAGAATGAACACATTTAATTTATGATATGATTTTTAACATCACATATTCGATTTATACATAATACAAAAAACCTCTGAAATTCAAATATTATTTTTCTATTTTGCAGAAATATTCCTTTTCTTCTGTATTTTTCCATTTGTATTGAGTTTAATTTTTATAATTATTGAATCAATAAATGCTGTCATTAATAATTATTTTTATAAAATAATTTATAAAAAAATTAAAATTATAAAATAACTATAACGACTAAATTAAGGGAAACTCGTCGTATTTTTGTATAATTGTCATTATCACTAATGAAGGGAATGAGTTAAAATAATGAACGTATTATAAATTGAATTTACTATAATGAACTTCGTATACTATTTAAATATCTAATTAGATTTTTAATTAATAATAAATTCACATTTCAAAATAAACGCGTATTTTCCATTTAATAATTACATTCATGACCATTTGGCAATAACACGATGATTGAGATGATTAGCGCACATGTGATGGGTTGCTAATTATTAAGCATCGGAAAGCATGGTCTTTCGCTAATGGAAATGGATGGCTGCTCAATTAACGTTAACGGTTAAAAATGCGTATAGCAATAAAGATCGTGGAGTGTGCGTTTAATGACTTTACGAACGCCTACATCAATCGTGCTAGGAATGGTCACGTTTATGATCAATCCAAGGATTTGTGCAGATCGCCTGCGGCACCTCAACATAAGTTACAATTAAAACGGAGATCGAGATTCCATTGACGAGTGTTTGTAATAAATATGAGTATTTTTTTTTACTTTCTTGTATTATTTCTTTTTTCTGTGGGACACCTTGAAATCTGCACCTTGTCATGGTAACCGACATAGATGCAACAACCTTGCAAGAGACAAGTAATTTATACGCACGTTTTTCCACGCATGAAATGCTTTCCACTCTGTTTTAGGGAGCGCCTATACTATTCCATTTTTGTTGTTGTTGTTGTTGTTTTGTGGTAGCACAAATCAATGCGAGCAAATATTATGGCGTTAGTTTCAGTTCTCGAACTAAGTTACACGGCCCTTCAGTTCCGTACGTATTTGGTCTTCGCTGTATTATGATTTATTTATTCCTGAAAGTTGGGGTTGCCTGGAATTGCCACTAGTTAAACTACTATTAATTGGGGTTGAATAATTATATCAGGGGCCAACTTGTAATGAGCCTAATGTAATTAATGGGAGTCTTTGAATTGACCAGCATAGCGGATCTGCAATTCAGTCATCGTATATCAAAGACCATTCAAACTAATTACAGGACTGGATTTCAATCATCAATTTTGAAGCTTATTACAGAAATAACTACAGAAATAAATAATCAAGACGTAATATATTATTTTTAATCACGATATTGCGAAAATCAACGTATGTATGGTGTAAAACTATGATGACGTGTAAAGGACAATGGGTATAGACACCAAGTTTGGTTTGCTGGGAACTTGGAACATTGAAATGCATTCAGGTGAACCTGTTGAATTCAATGATGATAGTTTGCCTTTTGTATTGGAATCGAATCGAATCTCTCGTTCTCACACCCACATTTCTGATACCTTGTAACATAATAAATATAATATAACAATACAGTAAATTAATATGTAATGAGTTTTAAATAGTTTGTATTATGAAAGAAGTAAAAGTGTATGAACTGAATATCTATGTATTTGTTGAATGTAAAACGCCTTCGGTACCTGCAATTTTACACCACATTTTTGAGAAAATATTAATGACAATACATAAAACTCTGTTATAACTATATATAAGGGTTGTAGTTTCTGTAGTTTCACATTATATCTCTTGTTCTCTTTGTAACAGTGTGTTTCAGGATTTCATGTACACTTGGTTCTCTTCTTATGCAAAAAAAGACTAGACACACGTATAAAAATGAATCAATGAGGTACAATATACTGAAAATCGCATAAAAAAGGGTTTATTAAATTTCAGAAAAAATAATTAGTATTACTATATTTCTTCTGAAATGTTTATTCATAATTTTATAAAATCGTTAACAATCATAAACAAGTTTATTAAATTTCAGAAAAATATAAACTTAACACATTCCTTCTAAATTTATACGGAAAAAAATTGTTTCTTTCGAATTATGCTATTTTTTGTACAATTTCTGATATCCAGATTGCAATTCTGAAGCTCGCGTTTAAAGTTGAATGCTCGTTCAGAATTATCATCTTTTTCGATCAAATGGTTTGCCAATTTGCTGGCAAAGTTGAAGACCTTCTCGAATTACACTTGCAGTGAGTGTGACTGGAGTTTCATCTTCTTCTGATTCATTTTAGTTTTCTTGTTCTTCAACGGTATCAAGAGTTATACCAATGATATCATTGTCATTCATGACATTATCCTCAAGCAATTCGTGTTAATCGTTTTGGGTGTATGTTTCAAAAACTTCCCCACCAATTTGATGTGCTAAAGAAATTAGTTCAGCTAAAACTGTCGACGTTTGGTTAGTTTCTTTGAATGTTAAAGTGTCAAAATAGCCTAAAATAGTTATTTAAAAAATAACTTTAAAACCGAATAAAAAGAGGACCGAAAGTATATGGAAAACGATTAAGCAGTTGCAAAAGGCTATAGGTATTCTGCAAGTAGCCTGTGGAGTGAAACTGTTTTAAGATGATGAGAGAAATATGAAATTGCAGTCGTAATTAAAGTGATAGCGGACGGTTTCAGAATGAAATCGCCGTAGGAGCATCTAAAAAATTGCTCAATTAGAGTTTAAACGCCGTGAGATATAATAGCCGCTTGTGTGTATGATTACGGCTCCGACTTGAAAAGTGTATTCCTCTTCTTGTTCTACTTTGTTCCTCGAGGAGAGAAGTCAGAAGCAATTTTCTATTGCACTATCACGAAGCTCAAATGAAATGTAATTACTTAGGAATCTCTTAATAGTACGAGCCGAAACAATCTTGGCAAGTGTAACGTCCGATACCAATTGCCTATTTATATGTAAATTTTTTTCCTCGCGACGACTGCGACATCGACGACGACGACGCCGGAGATCTCCGAGAATTACGCAGCGGATACAAATTGTTCGAATGAATATTCATTTCCGTTTCCTGCTCGAGGGGAACCAACAACTCTCGTTCTTCGTTATTTTCCGTCTAGTTCTTTCCTATTTGTTTCCTCCTTTTCTGTTAATTTCCGTGCGGACTATTTGACGTTCTTTGTTTCTGTGGTGGTGGTGTGTGTGTGTGTTTTTTTGTGTGTGCGTCGGTCGGAGAAGACGATAAAACAAAAATCATTATTCAACGGCAGCGCCGATAGGAACAGCCATAATTCCTGGCTTGGCTGACGCGGAGGTGGTGGCCATAAATTAAATACAGGCGGGAGAGGGTCTTGTCGGCGGTGCAGAACAGGTCATGTTTTCAGGCATTTCAGTGAAGGGCCTGTACTCTAACCCTCCCCATGCCCTGTGACAGCCATCCCGCCAAATCTACATCACGTATCGTGCACGAAGAGTTATGTGCCTCCTGCCACCATGGACATATCTTTGAACCGAAAACCAAAAATGCACTTCCAATATCACGCCACGCTCCTCCCTGCTGCCCTCATCTCTTCTGAATCTTATTCAATGATACGTCCCTATTTTCACAATGATAAATCGGGACATTCATATTTCAATGTTACAATTCCAATATATATTACTAAAGACAATTTATAAACGAAGCTTGTTATTATCAATTCATTGCTCCCTATATTAATGTTATTGAATTGAACTCAGAACAGGAAAACAGAATATGTCAAAACTGTATACGATAAAACTGGACTGATCGGAAGAGTAACAATACAGAATGGCACAAAAATGACAAAGAAAGGACAGTGTCAAAACAAAAACATTCAAGTTGTATTAATATCATGTACACAATGTTAGTATTGACTAGAATTGCCCAGTATCCAGCTATTTACCGACATTTTTTCTACCCCGACAGATTCTGAAAGGTTTTTGATTCACAGATATAAAAATACAGTGGATAATCAAACATTTCGTATTCTGAATTGTTTTTTTTTTCAGAATAAGTCGGATATCGAATACTTTTCGAATAATGTACACTTTTCTGTATAAATACTGAAAATTGACCGGGTAGAAAGAGCTATGGTCTATAGCACTTTGCAGCAATAGCATTGTATTTCATTTTTCTTCTGCATTTCTTTATTACTATATTATTGAGTTTATATTTGTTATGGTTCTTATTGTAATAAATGTTATTATCATTATTTGCTTTAATTTTTTGTAGTTAAGACTAGTAATGATTTCTAGCCCATTCTTAAATCGACGTTAACGAACAATTCGTGTAATGTACACCATATTAGAATCTATTATGTTCGTTAACAGAGCACGCACTAGTTTATCTTAGATTTTATAAAATTTTAATTTACTATTTTCAAACATAGCTTTGAATTATCTATTGGTAATACTAACAAAATCTTAAATCAAAATACAATATATTTTTGTATAATGATTAAGTATAACGAATTTATAAAAAAAAATGTAAAGATTACTTTCTTACTCATGATTATAAATATTGTCAATATTTATTTGTAAATAGAAGTAATAATTATTATTAATTTAAAATAATAACATTTTAAACTAATAATGAAATATTGAGCTGAAAAGTGCTTTACAAAAAAAAGCAAAATATTAATCAATATTTAGTATTTAAAATATATAATGGAATAGAAATAAACAAGATATAGTATTGCAAACCTCTATTGAACGCAATTTTTCTGAATTTTTACCTAGATAAATTAAAAATTGCGTGTCGTTTTCTTGTAACTTTTTACTCCAAATATTGCTTACGGTATGAGACTACCTAATTACTGGTTTGCTAATTACAATCTTAAAAATAAAGCTATTAATATAATGTTAGAAATAAGTTTTCAATGCAAATAAGGTTGGTAACCTGTAATCTAATTGATCTGAAAAGTATATATATAATATAAAGTAATCACTAATGCGAGATTGTAATCAATCTACTAAAACTGCAAAAGAAATGTGTACTCACGTTATGGTAAAGGTTTCAAACTGTATTACATATATTTCATTGCAGAAAAATGCTAGTCGCGTTTATATATTTATTATCAGATTACAATCGGGTTTGATTAAATGAACGTGCAATAAAATATTATATATGGCGGTAAAATTAATTTTGAAACAGTTCCATGCATCATGATCACCAGATATCGTTCATTCTCAAAGCGCACGGTGCGCATTTTTGACTTTCCCCTCGTAAATAAAATTCAGAATATCTAGTTCAATTACCGAATTTCAAATTTCTGTGGGCCTGGCATAGAGTTAATGTGTATATACACGTGAAAAATGCTGAAGAGAAAAAAAGCAAATCTGTATAAATTTTAGTTTTTCAATGGGACTGCTTTTATTGCTGTAAAAGGATTTAGAAGTTTGGTCAACTAATTCGTGCCCCCATTATTTTTTTGTCCTCTTTCTACGCCTAGTAAAAAAAAACTGAAAATAATTCAATGAAAAAGTTGTTTAGTTTACTTTGTTGTAACGGAACGTTCACCTTTCATTCATACCTGTTTTCTCTCAAAAAAAAAACTATTTAATAAAGTTGGAGTTTAAATAATAAATGTTATAAATATATGTTAACATATAATAAAGTAACTTTTAACACAGATTAGACGACGTAAAGTTTATCAGAGTGAAAAATATGCAGAAGGAAAGTTACGTTAATATTAATACTTATTTTAGTGCGCTTCGTTGTAAGCAGTGAAAAATATGTTTCATTATATTATGAAATTCACAAGAATCTTCGCAGCAAGAAAAAGTTGGTTGCAGAGAAAATGAGAAACGTTCTTATATTACATGGTAATATATGATCCAATTATACGGAACTCCATAGCATGAACCCATGATACAATTGATCGCAACTTGCTTGCTTGATTCAAACGTGGCTGTGAAAACACGATTTAGGCAAATTTCGCATTAACAGCATAACATACGAAACTAATATATGTGCTGCTGCTTTATGAAATCCTGTATGCCTGTACAGCGTTTGCGGAACATTGTTTGGGAATATCAAGATTCAATGTTCCCACATATCAAACAACATGCGAACGATATTTTCGATCCTGACAAAATAATTACATGTGTAACAACAATTGTAATTTATTTGATTATGAAAGTACTATACTATACAGAAATTTTCGGTTTTGTTCCTAACTTTGAAACCACACAAGTTTGTTTACTTTACGATCAGTGTGCTGTTGCTTTATGAAATTCTGTATGCCTGTACAGCGTTTGCGAAACATTATTTGTGAATATCAGATTCATTGCTTTCAAATATCAAACACGATATTTTTAATCCTAACAAAATAATTATATGTGTAACACATTAATTGAAATTTGTTTTATTGTGAAAGTATAAAAACTATACTATTTTAGATATTCCCTGATCCTAGTGTTAAAAAACAGAAACTTTCGGATTTATTCCTAACTTTGATTGAAGTTTACTATTTGTTTTCTTTACGTGCTGTGTGGGTGGAATTGGGGAAAATACCAGATTTTCGATCGATCCTCTCTTTTCAACATATTGTTCATTTATTTAGTTATAAGAAAAATAATTGATTTTATATCATTTAATAAATAATCCTTGATCTTTTAAATTAGTAGTTTTCGTCGATTACAAATTTCGAGAATAAAATTGAAACATGCCTTGAGGCCAATTTCATTTATTATTTTTTTCCATGATCTTTATATATCATTAAAGTACGATTATTAATATAAAGCTTAAATAATCGTATTTATAAATAATTAGTTGTTTTTTTTTTTCTTCGTAAAGCAATTAACGTTTCACGTAAAATTGATGAACTACTCGAAACACGCGATTCGAGAGATTAGGGAAATACTCAATAATTCACTCTCCATTCTTTCATTTCGCTTTGTACTTAGTATTTGTGCAAATTATTTATTCAACGGATTCAGTCCAATCCGGATTTAGTAAGCTCTTTTCTGTATTCGCTTTTTTTTAATCAAGCAGCATTTTTTCGGTCGAGTGTTTATTAGATTAGTCCGAACTAATTTATCACATAATCGATCAAGGAATGAAAGAAAAACGGAAACAAGGGGAGATCGCCTGAAAAAAGTTCATTTATTTTCCATTAAGGTTCAAAATAGATTCGAGGCATGGCCGTATGTATCTTTTGCAGATACTAGAAAACCCTAATTGAAACGCATCGGTAAACAACTAGACAACAAAGGGATTTCCTTTGTGCGATCAGGGATGTGTTTTTCCCCACTGTCAATTTCCCGGTTGAATCATTTTGTTGTTACGTGCATATTCATGGATGTATTAATTATAAAACACAAAAGCATACTACGCGGTATCAAAGAAGTTCTTTGCTCATTTGTTTCAATTACCTACTTAGACAGTTTTATTCTGACAAAAGTCGCAATACAAATTTCCTTTGATCTTTTGGATACATGCATTTCATCGAACATAGAGAATATTTATAGATATTCCTGATTCATGCTTGAATACCTTTATGCACTTTAATAAATTATATAAAAAAAGTAATATTTTATAAATCTGTCTTGAAATAATTACATACAAAATATGTATTTAACAGCTGAATGATCTATAGTTTGTTGCCCTTCGCAGCAATCGTTTTGAGTTTATTTTTTGTTGTTGTTATTGCAATAAAAGTTATTATTTAAATATACTAAATTATAAAAATAGAACAATATTATTTTAGTTTATCTTATCAAATAATCTAGAATTATCAATTTTACTAAAATAGTTACTATATAATGTTTTTGGAAGAACTTTGGTTCTCAAATGCATCGGTTATCGAACAATTTGATTTGAGTACTTTGATTTATGAAAATAGAATTTCAATTAATTAATTTCTAAATCAAGTCTCCGTAAGTTATAATACACCCATACCTGGCTATACGGCCACTCTTTATAAGGTATTTCGCTATAACGGCCCGCATCAATTAAGGCACGTTTTCGATTTACGGCCTAAATGTTTCGCTATAACGGCAAAAAAATCTTTTTCAATGTCGATATATCTACATATTGCCAATCTTGAGCAAGCGCAAAAATTGATTCCTTATATTCTGATTTCGGTTTTCGGTTTTCTTATAAGTAATACGAAATAATGGTTTCGGTTTTCGTACAATCTCTTAGCACTAATTGTGTTCGACAAATGAGATTATAATTAATTCACCATCATCAAATATCATACAAATATTTATAATCAGTAAAAATTTATTAAAATATATTAAATTCTCGTACCAACTAACATACGTTCCGTTAAATCAATCGTTAACAAAACTGTTAGTAACGATCAGCAAAAGTTTGCTGCAGTATGTTTATTTTATGTTTCGGGAGCGGCGCTTTCAAAGGAAGCAACTAACAATAGTTTCGTCGGCAATTTCCGTTTTTATTAGAATGTGTCAAAAGCATATGGCATTGCGAAATTTGGGTCGACGTGGTACACAAAAAAATGTAATGTTATATATAATAATATATGTATTTGTGTGAGGCAGGGTCTGTTTTTTTGTGCGTGTGTCGTGCACTTTAATTTCCGCCAGTGGGAAATATGATTGAAAACGTATTTTTCGCTTTAATTAATATTTCGATATACAAATTGCTCAAAAGAAAATACGTTTTGAATATTTCGATGCTGCTTGAAATCAATTTAAACAATTTCAAGTAAAATCTATGTCTAAATGTATTTATTTATAATTTTAAAATAATGATAATAACAATTATTGCAACAATATTTATAAAAAAATAAACTCATCACAATAAAAATTAACCATAGCTTTTTCTGCTCAATATTTTGAAATAATTATAATAACATTTCTTGTAACAATAACTACAAAAAATATAAATTCATTACAATAGTTATAAAGATATACTAAGAAAAATTAAAATTAAACACAATGCTATTGCTGCAAAGGGCTATAGACCATAGGTCTTTTTGCCCTATTTTTCATTATTGAACGGATTTTACATAATGTTGATTATAAAATATATAAAGATTACATTATTTTATTAAAAAAAAGGTGAAAACTATTGCAACTTACAAGTGAATCTATGGAACCACAGTTGTAATTTTATCAGTAAATACATTTTTCTATTATTTGTTAACCGTTTTAAGAATATTATATTACTAAAAAAATCTAGGGTAAATCGATAAATGGAATTTCTAAAAATGAAGTGCAATTTTTTTTATTACTTTATTTAAGTTAATTATGACATTATTTTGTATTCATAAATAGACTTCGATGCTTCAATTTTATCATTATTATTGATTAGTACAAATTAAATGACAAAATTGTGCAAAATAACGTTCGTACTTGAATCAACAAAGGGCTGTATTTTCGGTGTGCAAAGCGAAATTAAATTAAATGCGAGCTTTTCAGCAAATTAATGCGTTAATGCTTTATCGCGCGCCCTTCTGTGCCCTTCCCCGTCTCTCGCATTAATCTAGATTAAATTTTCGTAATCGCAACACACCAAAGATGAAAATATTTCGCATAAATTCTGGCCGCCGGGGAAGACCCCCGCATCCCCCGTTCGCGGGGAGCGAACTTATTGTATTAAAGTTGAATAATCTTTTGAGAAATTTGATAAAGGCAAATGAAATATATTTCCGCACTACTTGAATTGTTAATTTCTCGTTGCGCCCGTGGATATTTATCGCCCAACGTACATAACTATTCCCACCTTGCCAAAAGGGGAATCCCCTGCGCCCCTCACGAGGCAGAAGCACATAATTAAAACGCAACCACATCTCCCCTGATTACATTTCTTAATCCGCTCGGCCCGGCAATTCCTTTTTGCGCAAATTATTTTTTTATTGCTCGAGACGGACGGAAAGTTCGTTTATTTTTCTTCCTTTCCCTCTCATCCAATTGGATTGTAGCAAGTTATTAAGATTAATGGACGTTTAATTGGAATTTATTTCCAATTTATACTTGCTGTATCTCCGACATGTAACAATTTTACACTGTAGGCTAATTCAATTTTAATACTCCATATTGTTTTTTGCATAACCATTAGGAAGTCATCAATTCGATAGATTTTATTTTGATGTAACAATTTAGTTTAGCTTTGTGCATGTACTAGTTTATATATCAATTTTCATTTGAACTCTAAACGGACCAACGTTTCTATTATGGTAAATATTTATTTTGAAATTGATTCCTTTTATTTGGGGTTATCCAAACAAACACATGATGTTAATTAATAATTGCTGCAGGTTGAAACTGTGGTGAAAAACATGCACTCAGCGAGTTGTAAATAATGTTAATGCTAGTGCATGTCGGTTCCATGTATATATTTATGTTGGCGATAATTGCACAACATGCGAGTGTTTCAAATTTTATATGCACGATTTCTTGCAAATACACGGTTTTATAAAATATTAGGATAAATCCCAAAATAAAGGATTTTTGTTCATTTCGCAACCTCACATAGTTTTAATTGTATCGTCTTTTGTGAATTGATGAAATCTCATTTCCCTGCGACATATACTACATATATCATTGTCATGCGATTACGTAAATGTTTTTTCGAACAAATTAATACATGCACTAGAATGGATTATGTGTATAAATAGCAGATGTATTAAGTAGGCTTTATTTGTTGTTTATTTATATATGTAATTAGTTGTTTTTATAAAGGGGAATATGGGGATATAGCTCAGTGGTAGAGCATTCGACTGCAGATCGAGAGGTCCCCGGTTCAAACCCGGGTGTCCCCTAGATTATATTTTGCATTCTAGGACTAAGGTAATGTCCAAGTTTATAATTACAGTTAGATAATTTAATAATAATCCAAGTAATTATTTTATTTGCAATTTATAGAAAAAAATGTTTTACAGTTGCATTTCTTTATAGATAACATGAAATAGGGTCTTTTATTAGTAATTCTATACATGTTCTAAACTTTCAAGTTCACATTTCTCTATCGTAAACTATTGATCCACAGAACGTAAACAGGGAGATTGGAAATCGTTGGTTTAAAAGCATGAGTGAAATAATGTGTAGCGAAGAGAAAGGTTTCGGTATCCTTTCCGATGCAGAAACTTCGTTTATCTCATTTTTGTTTGTTTCTTTGCAAGCAGCAGTGGAATTGAAGTAAAAGTTTTAGTAGTGATAATATGATAAGATTGGTCGAGGATGAGGAAGTTTGCAGACCATAGATATACATTATTTTCTTATATATGAAATAGCTTATTTCACGTAGAAGTGAACACAGGAAATACGCAACTGAAAAGCCTTACATTTCCGTTGTGAATGGACAGTGTAATGCTGGTCAGATAATGTCTCAGCGGATTTCGATGTAGGACAAACTTGAACCAGTGGCAGATAAACAAGGAATCAATACTAGTTAGAAACTAGCTTTCGAGTTGGCCGCTCCGTTTCCATGTGTACGTCTGTTTATGTTACGAAGAGCATCCATGCAGCATTACTTTGATTTCTCTGTATACACAGGACCACCACATAAACTGCGGACTGCAAACATTGGCAACTCTAAAGCGCGTCGACCGAATCGTCGGAAGTTCCTTCGTTTTTTCTTTTTCTTTTTCCATCCTCCCGCTGATTCAAATGAGTTATTTGCTCGTAAATCAAAGAGGAATATCACAGGAAGCACTTATCGGCGGGGTTCAAACTCAAAATAAATAAACAATTAGCATGCCACGCACAAATCTAATGATTATGCATGCGTCCATTTGCCGGACTGCAACTCGATTCTGCACGGCAGAACCGTGGATTTGATTCGCTTTTATCTCCTGGGAATCCCCCTTTAATTTATTAAAGCAAATTTAATATTTTTCCGAATGAAATTCCGCTTATCCTGTCAATCTGGCCCCACCGAAAAACAAATGCACTTGCAGATAGAAACGCCCGATATGAAGTTTATAAATGTTCAGCAATCCATTTCAAAACCCGCACTCCCGGACTCCGTTTTCATTTATTCCTATGTCAGATCTAATTCCATCTATTCACTGTGTACTACTTTTATATTCTTTCGGTTATATAGTTATAAAATTTCATATATTTTACTTTGCAGAATACGAAAACACATTTATTATATATTTGAATCAATTCCATTATAAATAATATAATATAATAATATTAACATTATATAATTGAAATAATATTTTAACCAGAAAGACCTGTATTCTATAGCCCTTTACAGTAATGGAATATATATTTTTTCATTTTCGTTGTATTCAGCTTACTTTTTTGAAATTGTTGTTGCAATAAAAGTTACCATTGTTTAACAATATTTATTACAAAAATAATTACAAAAAAACAATACAATAACAAAGATAAAGAAATCCATTGCTGTAGAGGGTTATTTGGACTATATTTATATTAACAGTAAAGAGATAAAAAAAAGCCTAAATATATTGCTGCAACAATGCATTAAAACAAAAATTCAACTTTTATTGTTAGTTATATCTAACAAGTAGTGTTGCTAAACACATAGGGCTCTTCTGCAATCTGTGAGGAGTCGAGTTGTTCTCAGTTTACTTCTCCAAACTTTTGACGTACATAGACCAAATGGATGAGGGTGCGAGTATCAGCATCTTGGTAATTTAACAACTAAATATTTGTTCTTGAAATTTATTTATAATATTTTATAATAAATAAGTATATGATGACAAATGATATGCCGTTGTTATACAGAATAGTATCCAAAAGTTAAGTTTTATTTTTTCAATGAGACCAGTATGTTTTTATTCTCCGGGCCAATAGCCATTTGTAGCAATAGAATTTTCTTTTTCTTTTGTATTTCTTCATTAATATAACATTGAGTTCATTTTTTTGTAATTATTGTTCCAATAAATGTTACTATTATTTCAATACAAATATTATGGCAGAAAGGCCTCGGTCGTTAGCCTTTTAACCCAATTTAGATCAAAAAGATTTTGAAATAGAATAAAAATGTTATTGAACTCATTTTTGAAACAATCTCACTCCCAGTTCCTATGAGTAATCCATAATCAATAAATTCATTGAACGAGTATAGACATAAAATAATAAATTACTATATTGGTATGTCTAAATGACTACTAAATGCAAATATAATTAGATAGTATCAAAAAATAGTAACAAAAAAGTTAAGATTTATAAAAGCAGTTTTAATAAATTTTATGTTATCTGAATTAGTTTATAAATTTTCTTAATAAACAAACAATAGAAATAAAAATAATAAGAAGTAAGCATTATGAATGTTCGATTATTATATTATAATAAAATAATTTAAAGCTTTATGCTGCTTTATTTTATTCGTGATTAATATGCACATTATTCGAATGTATTAATTATATTAAAAATGGATAATATATTTATTATATCTCTTGTAAATAATTCGAATGTTTTTTTTATCCTATAATAATTAATGTGCAGAGTTCGTTCCAATAAATGAGTTCCAATTGTTGTTGTTTTTTATATATGTGCACACGCAGTGATCCAATGTTTGTAGTATATTTTTTTGTGTATCGCAGTTTGCGTCCGCGATTTAATTAAAATTTAATTTAAAATTAATGCGAAATAGAATAAAATAAAAATTGGACCGTAGGAAGAGCGCGCCTCGCCGGGATTTGCAGCGCGTGAAAATGTATCAAATTTCCTGCTTTGTTTCATTATTACATTTAAATTGATGTTTACGTACGGGATTTAGAGCGAGACGGTTTTCCACTTTTCACTTCATATTGTTTCACTTCTCTGTTGCTCGTCCTCGCGCCACCATTCTTTGTTCCACTCCTCGAGAGGCAAGCTCACATGGAACGGACGACGGCTCACATGTTCCACCGCCAACCAAGGCTATGAACTATGCCCTCCCATAATCCGGAATCTGTTAGGTGTCCTTGCGTGCATGTCTCAGCAAAACGTGCAATTATCGATTTATCATTCGGTTCACTTTCAATACTTTTCCCATACTCGATGCACACATGTGTTTCCACTGCATCTCCCTCCCGCTCCCCCGGAGCCTTCCATACAAACGGCTTTAATCCTATTCGAAATGATAATCGAATTTATTCCGCAAACCGGCTGTTTCTAACTTTTCCCATAAATAGTCAATTGCATTACACAAAATGCACGTTTTATCTGTTTTTAACAGTTTTCTTGTCCTATATCTTTTGTTTTTTGCAAATTCGCGTAACCTGTTTTTCATTCGGTAAATCAATCAATTTCAATTACATTAAACATTTTGTTTCTGTTCTCGAGCGTGAAGTATGCGAGTTTCGTGAACGCGTTAAATATTAAAATAAGGCGTCGAGTGGCTTTTGAACGTCTATCAATTTCTCTTTATTTTATGTCATATATACATACATCTTTTTTGCATCCCTCTTTTCATCTGCGGAACCGCACATTTACCCTGAAGGAGCAACGCTCCCCAAGGATGAATGAGCTTGGATCCAAGCACTAGGTATCATTGCAACATCTATCCTCTGGGGGTGAGCCATCATCTCACCTACATCAACTTCGTATTTGCATAGATCAACGCTTGAACCGTGCATTAAGAAGATGAAAAAATGCGTACAATATATTTTAATAACAATAATAAACAATATAATATTCAAGAGCAGCAGAGTAATTAATAACAAAGTTTGTAGTTTAGGTGTGAGGGCAGAGAGTTTGAGGGTGACAAAACACGAGGTTGAAATTTAAACTAATGTCAGAGTAGTTAGGACGAGTTAAAATTGGTTATATCGGATGTTGTGTGTCTGTGCAGGGTTGGATGTGTGGCGCATTTAATTGCAGTTAGAAAACATGTTTCGCGGCTTGTTTAATTCCAGTTGGTAACTTTGATTTACGGCCATCCATCTTACTTCAATCTGGACAATAATTCAGTGCGTTAGTGAAGGGACACAAGCCAAGCCGCCCATTGTTCTCACGTTTATTAAAGCCATTAGTCTCGCTTACATTACAGTACAGTTTGTTGCATCTCATTTGTCACAAGGCTGACTGCGAGCAATACACGTCTCGTGCAAGCACGTGAGATCATAGCCATAGTCATACATAGTCATATACGGGGAGAGATAGACTAGCCACGGAGGTCGATCTAAAGTTCAAATAATCCTCACGCTGCACGGATTTACAGCTACTCGCTAGGAAAAAAAATAATACCGTTGCAACGCGTTGTTTACACTCTCGGTTAATTTTAGCAATGAATACATTGCATTTCCATACACATTACACGTGCTACCTTAATTATTCATCGAAGATGCAAAGATAATACGTTAATTGAAGACTTCGATTCAAATAAAATAAATAACCTTCGATTGTTTTTATCGACCTTTTGCTTATTTCACATTGTACCTCATATCCAATTTAACGCTTTCCTATCTGAATATAGATATTTTGATACATAATTTACACATGTTTCTGTTGATTAATAATTCATTGATCGAATTCAGCAATTAATAATGAAATTATTTTGAAAGAAATATCAACATATATTGTAATTACATTGCATTTTAGCTTAAAATACAATTATTTTTATTGATCATTTTACTGTTAATTAATAGAAAGGGCGAAAAGACTGCAGTTAGTACCCCCTGGTGACAGATGAAGTAATTATTTTCTTTGTTTCTTTGTTCTTGGAATATTAGTGTATTAATTATACATTGTTATTTTTTTCTGTATATGTTTGTTGCAATAAATCTTATTTTATTATTCAAAGAAATTGCTATTTAGGAGTTTTTCAACAAATTAATATAAATTCATAATTTTGATGAGTAATATCAAATTTGTAATTTTCTTTCTCTGCTATCTCCACATTTATTTTGTTTATTAATGAATTAATTTATGTGTTTTACTTCATAAATAAAAACTTTTGCACAAAAATTTAGTTTTTTTTTCTTTGTCTATAACTTACGTTTAAAAGAAGTTGATGTTTAATACTTTAAAATTATAATTAATTACCGCATGTGCTTAATGAAAAATATTCAAGTTTAAAACAAAGTTGAAACTTTTTATTGGTTTAAAGTTACGATGAAATTATTTATTTATTTAAATTTTTTACAACTAAATAAAATCATACATCGTTTTTATATACTATACAATAGTGCAATAATAGTGTTAAAACTTGTAATTTATATAAAAAAAACAATTAATTGAGGAGAGAGACATTTCGGCCCATTTTTTTTGTATATTTAGTGTGCAATATATTTAGTTTATTATTTTTTATTATTATATTTGAGTTCCTTCATACAAAAAATGTATATTTTTCGCAGTTTTTCGGTTCAGTTAATTTTTTTTGGTAAAATATAAACACGTTTGAATATACCCATTTTATTGAATTCTGATTTAAAATTACTTCTCTTATGGAACTGGTATCGAAGTATTACTAAAAAAAGAAAAAGGAATATTGTTTAGTGAAATTTTTCTAAAATGTATAAATACATATTTATGTGAAATTGTGTATAATAATATCTATAGTTCATAATTGATAATTGAACAAATGTTAATAATAATATATCCATTTCAAAAGTTAAATTATGACAAAAAGACGTCGGTTAATAGCACTATGACTAATTACTTCTATATATTTGAATATGTATTTTAAAAATTATATTTTTTAAAAGATATTACCCGGCGCATCCACCAAATATTTGTCTGCGATATTGATGCTTTGGATATTCATAACCTTACAGCTAAATTATAAATAAACTTGTACTTTAAAGAACGCAAAGAATATTAACTTGTACTTAATATTCTTTGCGTTCTTTCTCATTATTGTGTGCTTTGCCGCTGTTCTGTTTTATTTGGTCATTATTTGATTTGGTCATGAAACTGCATTTCTGATTGTTGTAAACAACAAAAATAACGTACAATTATTTCATACAATGTAATAATCAATATAGTTTAAAAGTATGGAATATTTACATCATAAATAATATAAATAGAACTGCGTAACTTTTATAAACATTTTCGAGTATTAGAATATTTCGCAGAAAATGTATATATTAAGAATACGTGACTTCATTGATATTTGCTAGCATTGCGCTAAGACACGAATAAGACGATACAAACAATTACGCAAGCGTGTTAATTTTGGGGAATGGAAACAAATCACCGGCACGTGCAGACGAAATCTTTATTGAAGCTGAAAGCCACGCAGAAAGGGGGGAAGGGAGCGGTCTAAATTGTCATCTACATAATAACAAGCTGAAAACTGAAAGGGAATTCGAAAACGTTATTTGCTTTATGTCATACGTGAGGCTGATACTTTAGCAAACAATCGACCTGGCCGGAATATGTGAGGTGAAATCTAAAATTGCGCTGGGTCCCCACTCCAAACCCTATTTCTTTACCAGCGCCAAAAAAAAGGAGAAAATAGAGAAAATCCAACAAACAAGAAAAATAAAGTAACTCACTGAGGGCAGAGGGAATGGATAATACTGCATTTGAAATCTTTCACTTTGATTTTTTACGACGTCAACGAACTAGCGGTTATTTCATATTGTTTTGTTGTTGTTATTTTAGTTTTTCGATTGGAAATTAATTAGTTTCTCGTGCGCTATATATCTGCATGCGTGTAAATAGATAGTTTTGTTTTCGGTGGACGGCAGCGTGTGTTTGAGAGTTTGTCAGATACATATCTATCAATCAATTTCGAAATGTCGCACCGAATTAATCATTCTGAAATACGGCCGTCGCGATATTGCGAATGCCGAACTACATTTTTCCCCATCCTTGTCCATTGTACCGCCGCAGCAATCCCGAAGGCGAAACCTATGTGATTAATGCACGCTTCTCCATATATTTTTTGCCCGTCTTCCGCATCGTTTGTTCTTCCTTACGCAACATCTCTCTGTCCATGGGCGTGGGACAACCAATTTCTCACAGATATTTCATATGGACATCATATATAATATGATATATATATATATTGAGAAAAATTCTTGTAACAATACTATTTTGGAGAACTCAAGGTTCGGGTATGCGAGGATGGAGATGTGTATGGATTAGCCATAAGGAACACGACATAATAGAACAATATATATTTGTACAGACAATACTGATTATAGAATACAGGTAAAGAAACAGTATGATACGTTACGGAGAGAGAACTTTGCTGATCGGCGGACTGGAGACAAGAGAGACTGATTAGTCCGGGTTCGTCTCTTTTATATGTTTCTGAGGGTCGTAAAACTTAACCCTCCTATTTACGAATCCCAAACATCTGTTTCACACGTGGGCAGATATTACCTCCACACTTTGATACAACACAGGATTTTATGGACTCTTCAGTGCATTTTTCAATACTTCTGAACTGAGGATATTCCTAAAAAGAACAGTCTTCAAAGGATTTGCTGTCAATGGGCAACGGTTCAAAATATTTGTCTGTAACGATGAGTGATTTGCTAAATGTACGAATGGATAGATTGCAAATATCGTTGCATAAAGACACACACAAAACATATACAGTAATAATCAAAGATATCCAAAAACAATATCTGTTACAATATGCTGAATATGGATTATTTATAAATTATTAAATTTGTTGATCTAAAAATCCAATTTGATTATCACAAAACATAATATTTCCTTGTATAAACTTAAACGTTTCCTTTTTGAATAATCTTTGTATTTAATTGTGTTTTCTATACTTTAAAACACTGTTATCCTACGAGTTTCCCCAGTACAAATCTACAAATATGGCAAGTAATCAAATATTTGCCATAATTCACAAAATTCACAAATGTGGATAAAAATACGTGAATTATTGATCGTTCGTCACATACAAAGTGAACGATTACATCCAATATACGTGAAAAAAACATAATGCATTAAGCAAACATTCATCAACAAAAAATCTCAATTTAGCTCAATGTGCGGAAGCCCACGCAAATGTTTTGTTGTCGACTGTTTTTTTTTTCGACTTCACATTTTTCAGCTACAAAAATCTCCATTACCGCGACTCCCTTTTTTACCCTCCTGTACTTCAAAGACGCGACGCCGCTGCTTAATTTAGCGAAAATTCCCTATGCACACACACCCACGCACGTGCATATATAAATGCATGTGAACAAAGTTTTTAATTTGGAATTGTATTATATACATTTTAGACTGTACGCAAACATTTTAATTTCAGACGTGAACATTTTAACTTTCCAGCTTTAGTGTTTCGCTAGTTAGCTTTTGTTTCCATGTAAAAGCGATGCAGTGCATTATTTAACTTCCACGGATTTTTGGAAAACCCGTAGAAAATGCATTTATGGATATTAATATGACGTGTTTTATCACTTTCGGGGTTTCACTTCTCTATATTTCTTCCCTCATTCGACGAAACCTCTGGAGAATACAACCCTATGCGAGGATTGAAAAATCGGGAACGGTATTTGGCAACGTTCCATCCAAACAGCGGAATGTGATGTTCCATTTAATGGATTTACTTGAATTCGGGTTTTAATTAATACCACTGAAATTAAATTTCTTTTAAAAACACTACATACTGGTTGTAATTATCAATAATTGCTTAAATTCGTGTAATTTAATAGGAATATGATTAATTGTAATTATTTAAACAAAATAGACCTTGAATCGAATCGTAACTAATGCAAATATATTTGTTTTATTATCAATTTATCGAAAGTAATATACATTTTTTAATTTAATATTAAGTTTAATTTAAATTTCCAAATATATTATAAATGAAAGTAATTAAAGTAAACATTTTTTTTAATTAAATAAATGAATAAATGGATATAATAGCACTCCATGTGACTGAGAATATGTAAAAACTTATAATTCATATGATTATGTTTCTAATAAATATAAATAACGATTGGATATAAACCGAACTCCTGAAGTAATAACATAAATTTGAGAAGAACTATGTTCATAAGGGAATTATTCATATAAAAATATCCGAATGAATTTATTATCCCCGATAATTCGCAAGGAATAAAAGTTTCGGGCAGATATCATAATGTATACAAAGAAAAAAATAAACTATCTTCCGATTAGGTTTCTCGTTTCATCCACAGTCGTTATTATAGTGGATTGGATGGAATGTATTCGAAAGATGGCTTATTTCCTACTACAATTAAGTTCGGAACTTTCGTAATAAAGTTATATACAATCGTTAAGAATATCCGGTAGCAAGTTGGGAAAAAGTTCGTATTGTGATTCTATTGAAGCACACGCAATTGATGTAAGTACTCGGCTCTCTAAGGAATACACAAAAATATACATGCACATATAGATATTCTCGTGCAAAGTTGTTAAGTTCGAATTCAGAACTGAGAGCAGACGCTCATTAAATTATACTGTGAAACAAATAAATTTAATAAGAAGCCGGTTGACTTTAAGTCAATCAATCACGCAGTACTTTCGTAAACATCTTTACGTGGCGAACTTAATTAGATTAGATTTCCATGCTTCCTTAGAGTGGAAAAAAGAAAGACGGAGGAGGGTTAATTATGTGCTGTCCCTCCCTTTCAATCAAGTTTTATATTTATCCCAATTTAAATGCATCAACTCTGGCAGGGAGGGTCGAAGAAAAAGAAGAAGACAAAAAAGAAAAAGTAAAAATGGGACGAGGAGGTGAACAGAGTGAAAAAAAATTGTCGGACGGAATTAAGTGAGGGAAAAATGTTAATCAATTTCTTTTCACGTCGTCGGGATTGTTTTATTTATTTCGCAGAGAGTCGCTTTTAATTGGATGAAATATTTAATTTGTTTAGAAACGGAGCCGATATATAGGGTGGAGACTATATCCTTGTCGTGTAACGGTGAGAGCCGGGAATTTAATTTGCGCTCAGTCCTAATAACTTTTAATCGCATAAAGGATTATTTATGGCTTCCAATCTGTGTCTCATTGTTCCCAGAGAATGACGACTCTGATCCAAGTTTCCAATTAAAATATACATTGCGCTCCGCTTATTGTGATCACCATTCCGTGCACGACCCTATTGATACCAACTATACCGTTTTATAACATTGCCTGGTCCATATGATCAACTAAAGTGAACATTATTATTAATTATATTTGTTTTCAAAATATTTTGAACAAAATCAATATCTATAACAAACCAATTCAAATTCAAATAGATTATTAAATCAATAGTCCACAATATATAATAATAATTGCAGGTATTTTTCACTATAAAGTGTTTTGCAACTAATTATACAATAATCAATATGTTTAGATAAATAGAACATTTAGTTTATGTAACATGTTCATGACAAGGTAAAACATTATTCTAATTAACTAGAAATAATACTAAACTTACAAGCAGTACGTTTTGTATTATTTATTATTAATTACTGTAATTTAAATATATACAAAGTTTACTTTAATTTGTAATAAGTTTTTATTAAAATAATGTGTATTCATAATTTATTTATAATTTGAATATATTCTATTCCAGCGTTTCTCAACCTTTTTGTTGCACTATCCAATACATTTGTATGCTACACTAAGTAACAACAAAGTATACGAAACTTACAATTTAATTCAGTATTGTCCTTTCAGTATTACGTTTATTATATTATTTTCAGTTATTTTTATATTTATTTCAGCATTTCTTATTGCATTATTTTCAGATAATTATTGAATTTTTATTTCATTTTGGTAAATTTCAAAAGTGTGATATATTTCAAAAATAAGTATTCATTAAAGCTGTCTTGTGAATATAAATCTATTGAGTATTGTCATGTCAATCACCATGAAAACCAGATTATATATAATCCAGTTAAAGAAAATGTCTACAGCATCATGATCAATTTGTTATGGCGTTGATGTAGCTTACATTATCTGTGTTGAAAACGACGTTATCAAAATACGAAGCACCTTTCAACATTTGACGGAGGTTTATCGGCTTTTTGGGTTGAGCGTTTTTTCAGTCTATCAATTTTGGGTTCGCCCATGTATTAAACTTGACAGACGCCCTTAACTGTCAGTTTCCGGGTATTTTGATTCATTGTTAACTCTTTGTTTAAATTGTTTCAGTGAAATAATTGAATGACTTACCTCTAATATAATTTTTTAAAAAATAGAACTTAAAATAACGTTCCGTTTCATTTATTATATTTTATAATAATGTAACGGCATATTTTATGAAATATTTATGAAAGTAAATATAGATCTCTTTTTTTTTGTACGTTCCACACTATTTCATTCTAACCGCATTTTGGGGGCACCGTTTCTGTTATTAGCTCGGGGTTAAACACTGGCCTGTGTTTGTATATTAAAATGCAAATTGATTTATAATTGAAAATTGCAACGGCGTGGAATTAATCGTGCGGATTGTGTGTATGTGTGTGTGTGTCTGTATGCATGCGACTCAAATTGAATTTAATCTTGCATATTTCAACAAAATGTGCGATTCTCTCTATTTTTTTCCACTGCAGATTTGTACAGTTTTCTCTTTGCTATTGAAACAAATTGCGCAACAATAATAAAAAACTGAAACGAACTTGATCATATGAAAGTCTGTAATATTCGTAAGCCGTCAAACTAATCGAACGTGTATTATATAGAGTATGGAAACTTCTGCAAATTACATGCTGAGAACTTCATATCTGATTATAATAATAATAATCGGGCTTGTAATTAAATCTGAAACTGCTTCTCGGCTACGGTTTCAAAAACGGATTTTCTGCATTGGAATATACTCTAATTCCAGCGTTTCTCAACATTTGACTCTACATTCTAACAGATTTGTTTCTAGTACTTCAACAACTCTATTCCAGTGTTTCTCAACCTTTTGTAAACTGCTTTTTGGCTGGAGTGTCAAAAACGCATTGTCTTCATTGTCTTTTTCAGCATTTCTTACTCCATCATTCAACAGATTTACTTGTGGTACTTCAACTGGAATAGAGCCTTTTTCAACGTTTTTGGAAGCTGCTGCACGATCTAATATATTTGTTTGTACAGAGACTCAATTGTTTGTAATATGAAATTGTTGACCAATTAATAACCTAAAATACTACAATATTAGGTTTAGTCCCATAGTTTTAGAACTCCTGGTCTATTCTTATCTTCAAACTTCGAACTTTGTACATCGATAAATAAAACTTATTCATGTATCATCGAGCAGACCAACTTTCTGTTCTGTAACTATTATTATTATTGTTATTAGGGGCGGCCTGTGCGAAAGGTAAACTTCTTTAAATGGTCTGTGTAAGTTGCAACAACGAAAACCCCGGCAAGTTTAAAGCGCTCATATTTCATAAACTTTGCTCGCATTTAACGAATTCCACTTCTAAACTGCAAATGAAAAGATTTCGTTTTCTCTTCAACGGATACAGAATTACCTTTATACCCCCAACCTTTATAAGTGTGCACGAGAGTTTGTGTACTTAACATTTTTTTATACCCGTGTTTTTTTTTGTAAATTAATTAATTTACGTATGGATCAATGGTGGTTTCAAGTTCCAAGCCTCGGGAAACTGAAAAAAATTGTACGGGTTTATTTATTTTTTTGTGTTCTATTTACGCTGTCGCATTGATTGTGCTTTTAATTTTGGGAGCTTTTTTTCCGCTCGAGATTCTACCTCGTTTGCTCCAATTTAATAATAATACAACAACAAAATATATATGTGCACGTCTCTATTTCAATTGAATTGAACAGAGTCAGCCATGTGACAAACCAATTTTGTATACAAGTTGGCTTGTCCGCCTGCGTTTATTTGATAATTTATGGCAATACAATCAAAAGCACATAAATCAAGTTCATTCAGAACTTTGAACATCAATCTCTACAGCAGCAACGAATCGATAGAGAAAATATATAAATAAAACAACAACATTATAATAAAGTGAATCCAATACTTTACTGAGGGAGATTTCATTAATTTTAAATCGACAGATTGGAAAAACTTATATAATTAAATTTGATATAAATTGATGCTTTAAACATTGTATTTTAGAAACTGTTTTCTTTTACATCAATATACTTTAAGTTATCCTTTAAATAATAAAGTAAAAATAATCAAAATGATAGGGCAGAAAGATCTATGGTCATTGCAGAAATAACATTTTGTTTCATTTTTCTTCAAAGTGATATTTTTTTTATATTAATATTGGTTTAAGAAACTAGAAGAACTAAGATATATAATAACAATAATTCTTTGAAGTAAAATAATTATGTATTAGTTAGTTGTTGTTAGCATTTTAAATTAATTGAATAGATGTTTTCAATAAAGTAAATGTTATTTAAGCACTGCATATATTCATATTATGTTGAAATTTGTTGTTATTGAAGAAATTACATTAGTTTTAAATAGAAATTTCACTAACGTAATGAAATTCTCCATTCCCATGAAATTAATATTGGGACATATAATAAATATGTAGAGCAGATATAGATAGGGTGGATGGAGTTTAATTAAATTAAATTGATGTATAAGTTAAATGTCGGGCATAGTAATTCGGAATAAAATTATTCTAGCTGAAATGCGAATAATCTAAAACTTAAGGGCTGGCGATTTTAATTAAGTTAGTAGAGTGGTGAGCTATGTGATCTTTTCATTTCGAAATGAACAAATTGCCGAGTCGAATATGGAAACCGGCCACTGCATAAATGACATAACGATGTGCGATAATGGGAACCGTGAGCAACGTAATGTGTCTGGCAGTCTGGAGCGAAGGGCAACCTACGGGAGACGAAATTAATGAGTCGCCCCCCGGGATGGCCGGAAAGACTCCGCTAATTAAGGTTTTATTATGACAAGTTAATTATTAATTAAATGCGTTTCGTTGCAGTGAGGCCAGGCACCGGTACGGCTGGTCCAGTTTTCATAAACCCTGCCGCCTTGAGTCCCCCCGTAGCAGCCAACGCTGTGTCCCAACCAAGCCCAGGATCCCAAGTCACCCAGACGGTTTATGGATTTCTCGACTTCACGACAACCATTGGAAATACGGTGATGGTATTCTCCCCTCAGACCGCTGCCGCTGCCGCCGCTTCAGGTAATTGCTATTTATCTTGTTATTGTTGAGATGAGAAGGCCAAGCACGATAAAACAGATCGTATAATGGACGAATTGCGTGTTTCAGATGGTGGAAAGGATAAAGTAAGCGGGCAGACAGTAAAAACAGTTATTGAGACAAAGCCTGTCGCATCGGAGCCATCCGTCGTAATAAAGCCCAGTAAAACAGAGAAGAAGGCATCGGAACCCAGTAAAAAGGTCTCATCGGTTGTGCAAGTGCAATCGAATCCACCTGTACGGCTATCGAGCAAAGTAGAAATTAAATCCGGACTGTCTACGAAAGTAAATGTAATAGAAGGCATATCGAGCGTCGTAAATGTCGCGCCGCCAATAATCTCCAGCAGAGTGGAGGTGGTCGAAGCCGCCCCCAGCAAACAACCGAAACTGAACATTATCAGTAAAGTGGAAATTATCACTGGAGTTACGAAGCCCACTCAAGTCCCAGTGGTATCGAGCCACGTGGCAGTCCACCAGCCAATATTCTCGAGCAAAGTCGAAGTGCACTCAGATGAGGAACCAGCAGTCATCCTGGGCAACAACATCGCTGAAGCCGAGTACGATTTCTTATCCCGCCAGCCCTCGGAAGTTGTTGAAGAAACGTACAAAGTAATAAACTTAAAACCCAGCTCCAAGTTACATCTGAAACCGCGTCCATCAGCGCATCAACCGAAAAACAAAGCGAACGCCGCAACGAAGCGGGTCGACTCATTGCACCCGACGGGATTAGTTACTAAATTAGGTGGAACTGTCGTAAAGGATGGAACTACCACAGTGCACGAGACCAGTGTTATTGGCACGTACATCTCCGGGAAATATGCTCAAGTATTGCAAAGTACCTCGCACATTTATAACAATCAGCACAAAGGAAAAATTAACCCATCGCCGACTCTGAGGATACTGAAGACGGCAGCACCACATTTAGGGAAGCACAATAAGCACCGCCATTTGGATCCGACTCCGGCAGCATCCGTGAACGACGAAACTGTATCTGCTGAAATATCCCAGAACACTATCAAATCAACTAGGAAGCCGTCCGGCTCATCGGGATCTCTGAAGCGTTTCAAGAATAGACAACCAGAACCTGTGCAGGAAAAGGAGAAGGAGCCGGAAGTGCATACCACTAAAAAGTCATCCAGGAATCGACAGACTCAATCGTCAAGATCTAGCAAGTAAGTATCGCTACGGCAATTACATTCACTAAACACTAACACTTGTAAATAAATACAGACACCATACACAACAACAACAACAACAAAAACAACATAAACAACCAAAACAGCAACAACAACAACAACAACCGCCGTCACCGAAATTTGGTCGGACCAAGTCTCACATATCTACTGTATCTGTATCTAGCGAGCAAGCATCGGCGACAGCCACATTCGGAAGCTCCTCAGGCAAACGATACAATTCCCGTCGAAATAAACAACAACGTGTGAGCAGCAGCAGCAGCAGCAGCACCGTCGTCGCCCCCGAGACCGGAGGATTTACACGAAGAGGTTTTAAGCCTAAAGTGCAGGCGTCTGCTGTGGATTCATCGCCGTCGGGCTCCTCTAGTTTATATAAATTTAAACTGAACCGTTCTCCAGGCAGATGGCAATATAAAACTACAGCCAGGCCTCGCGTAACTATTAGGAAACAGAATGATGAGGAGAACGAGACTGGCGGAACAACTCCAAATTCTTTGCAGGACGTGTCGCCGGCTTTAAATGACGTCGTTACCCCGCAATCGAGATCCGATGATGTCGACAGTTTAGTCGGCTCGGAATCAATAGCTTCAATTATAGATGACGAGAGTTCGACTGAAAATAAATTAGATACACCGTTCCCGTTGGAGACGATAAAGGTGGAAATTTCTACGCCGCCCGATTTCAAGGATATCTATTATGAGATTGCCACGATAAAATCGCCGTATACATTCCAGGTAAGATTTTATTGCTTCCCATTCCTATAATGGCGCTGGCTTAACATTTCATGTTTATTCGCATTCAGGTCGGAAGCGTGAAGAATACGAGGTACATAACTGTGACGTCTACGTACGAGAAGATCCTGGAGCAAACAGAATCAGCCATCGCGGCAACTGCGTCTGAACCTTTGACAGAAAATATTCTCGCAACAGCGAGCAACTACGATAAGGATAATAATTTCCTGGATTCGAGCGTCGCGACACTTCCACCTGTTTACTTAGCGTCGGATATGGAAACGCCGCCTCTGGAAACTATGATTGAGACGTTCAGCACCACTCAGACAATGCTAAAAACACACATACTGCCTGTAATTCGAGGCGGAAATGATACAACCAGCTACACCCTAGTGCAGACTTATCTAATATCACGCTTAGTGACGGCCACCAAAACCCTTCCGCCCATGGAGGCTTATCATTTTAATCCTAGCAAGACTTTGAACGAATTTAACAGTCATTTGGACGAAGCCGGATCCGAGCTGCATTTGGAGCTGGACTTTGGCGATCAGAACGAACACGATGACGGTAATCACGGCAAGCGCGTTTTTCCTGCTGACTTGGATTTAGCAAATATAGGGTCAGACTTTGATCTGTCCGATGTGGACAAGTCCCGGATTCCGGAGAGTTTATTGAGGCTGAAGAAAGCCAACGCACCGGCAACACCGAAGCCACTCATCAACGACGTACTTCCTTCCCCTGGTTTAAGTCCAGAACAACTTCAGCAATTAGCCTTACTGCGTCTCCTCAATCCTGCAGCTGCGGCTCAGGGCCAAGTGATTACCGCTTCTAAACCGGTCGTTAAACTGGAGACACTGTATGAGACTCATGTAATTCCCGTAATTAACGGTGCTAACACAATTTTGAGCACCTTATCTAAGATAGTCGGTACAGTAACTAAGACGGATTACGAGTTTGTCACAAGCACACTGCCAGGACTTCCAGGACTGCAAGGTCTGCAAGGACTGCCGATACCTCCGGTTCCCGTCAATCCACTCTTCCCCCAGCAACAGCCCCAATACGCCATTACCTCATCGCCGATCGTCCAGACGACAATCGTCACAAAAACCGAGAGCAAAATATTAAAGCTTACTTTCGGAGCTAAAACCGCTTACACGACAATATTCTCAACGAAAGTAGTACCGACTCTACTCACTACATATATGACGACTTCCGTTCCGGTTCAACAGACTGCAGCTTATCCCGGTTACTTTCCAGCCCCTTATCCATCTTTCCCATTTGTAGGTAAATAAAATCACTATATTGCGGAAATTAATCTGTGTGTCAATAATAGCTAGAATGAACAATTGCGATACCAAAAATTTTAATTGAAAAATATATGACAAAAAAATATGAGTTAATTATCATTATTATATTCGATACGTTTATTATTTAAAATGTTCACACAGAACATGAGTTTCAGTGTCCTCCAATCGCACTATGTGCTTCGTGCAATAAAGAACTGAAATTTTATTATTATTATCTAATTATTAGTTAAAGTTAAATATTTTTTTTTGTTTGAGATATCCTAAGGACATCACTTGTATATATAACATTAATTCATTATTATTATTTTTACATGTAAACTTGTATTTGTAAAATGTGCGTAATATAATAAATGTAATTTTATTTAAGGAATCAAAAACGCTGTTTTTTATTTAACCAAATAAAACAAAACATTAAATGTTAATATATATTTTAATTTAATTATATAATAAATCCAATATAATTTACTTCTGCATAACCAGAAGAAAGTAATCTTTGCTATTTTGAATTTGAAACATGTCCGTTCGCATAAGATTTGTATGTACGGGTATGGGATTATACATTAACAAGAACTCGAAAATCCAATTTATGTTGCAATTCCGGGCGTAGCGTGTAGATCTGAACGCTCGATTAAGGCGACCATGAAAATCTGATCATTTTGATAAAGGTCCTGTTGTGTCGACTGCAACGTTAACATGACGTCCGCGCCCAGACGAGGGCTACAGGAAATGCCTTATTTGACTTTGAAAAGGGAGTTTTATGAAATCCCTTTTCCCATTTCAGCCCCAAAACAGCACGCAATTAAATATGCACAAAACGTGATGAGTAATGCTATCGCGTTCATATAGCAGACGTGTTTATGAGGGAAGGCGCGTCAGGCTTGTTCGAAATCTATAATTCAGGCATTCAGGAATTAGAGGCAGTGAGCGTGCTCCGCATTGCCCCTCGGCTTATTTGCCTCTTTTATTCTATTGACAACTAATTAACATTTACGTGAGCTATTACATACCTTCAATACATTTCATTAACGCTCTTCAATTAACTTTAATCAGCATATATTTATACTTTTAAAATCTAAATATGACTAGTCTATATTTTGAATAAGATAATATAGTAACAAAGTTTAGTCATACAAAATATAAAGTAATTCAAAAGAAATATGTATATATTGTTAGAAGTCTTTGCAATATTTTCACTTAAGTTTTTTTTTCGTTTAAATCGAAGATTTAGGGCCTTTGCTGCTTATGTTTTCTTTTCTTTGTATTTTTGATTACTATTATATTGAGTTTAAACCATTTTTTTATAATTATTGTTGCAATAAATGTTATTATTAAAAGATTTATTAAAAAACACAAAATATATTGAAATTACTCTACGCAGATCTTCAATATTTTTTCTTGGACTTCTGGTTGGCAACAGCTACCGTAGAGTATACAATGTATGCATTGTTAATATGTAATATGCAGATGAAATAGGCCAGTGTGTGTAATTTGGAGTTTCATTAAAACAATGAATAAGCAAAGTTTTATTTAAGTGATTGCTGCACGACGGGGGACACATCTTAATGAATTTAATTTACGTAGGTGCGAAAGGTAATTAAAACGGAGCGTATTTTATTTCACGTGGGTTCGCTAATAAATTGAACGCAGGGGAAATTATTAAATTGAGCGTAAAGTATAGTGACTCACAATTAATCCCTCCAGTGATCTGTAAAGGATTATTACGTTCGCACAGGTATCCGATAAAAAATGGCAGTTATTCCAGTCGGCAGCTAAACATGCTACCAAGTCTGGCACATCTGTGGAGGCATTTATATTGCAGCGAATAACCCAAAGGTCCGAGGAAATAACTTAAAACTTCCCTACAGCTCTTTCCAACTCTCTTTCGCTGACTCCCTTTTCTCTTCCCCCATGTATGACAGCTCATGGACAAATATTGATTTATCCTACTCGAAAAATGTAATATTCTCTGAATGTTTATAAGTAAATGTCCACAGCAGATGCAATCGGCATATGTGAAAGCAACATACACATTTAATATGAATCTATTGTTAAACTAACGAATAAGACATATACACAAATAATCGAAAATATTAAACTGAATTATGCAAACATTATTTGAAATATTTAAATTTTATAGATTTTCCTATATTAAAAGTTATTACTTTATATCACTCGAATATGGTGTCACACTTTTACATTATTATTTGTTATTTGACAATATTATTTGCTTTCGTTTCATCTCCATATCGAGTATTGTGGTTTCTACAATTACTTTTTTACTAAACTTTTGTCAACTCTATCTATTATAGTATACTAGATATACTCCCCAATTATTCACCTTTAAGATCACGTTTATTTATTATACTTTTCAAGAAAATCGCTAAAAATGAAGACATTGCTTTTAAACTCGTTAATTTTTCATTACTTCATTTTTAACAGCGAATTACAGCCAAATGGCTTAAAGCACAGCAATAAATGTATACTCGTTACATTCCCCAACTATCCAACTTTGACAACCATCTTTTGGATCAGGTCTATCTATTATAGTTTTCAAGAAAATCGCTAAAAAACGAAGACAATGCTTTTTTCTACATTAGATTTTCATTACTTCATTTTTGATTATTTCAGACACACAGCTCAAAGCATAGCAAAAATGGATACTAATTACATTTCGCAACTATACAACTTTCATAATCAATTGGATTAGGCTAGAGAAATACACTTGTATTTCGTACACAGGTACGACAATAACTTAACAATATTTATATCTATTTTTTAAACTTAATCGAAATATTAGATATAGAAAGGTATAAATATATACAAAAATATATAAGTGTTGCTCTTGTTACGTTATTTCATCTTAATAATAAATTTTCTTATAATGTAAAAAGATAATTAATTTTTATTTTTTAGATTATACAATTTTGTATATTTTTTTGGTAATTAGTATTTTATGTATATAAACAAGAAATATTGTTTTCATTATTGTTTATTTTAAAGTACTTAATGATCATAGAAAAGTATTTTAAAGTATTTTTGAGCTTGTAACTGAAAATAGTTTTCTTCTTTTTATGAATTTGGTGAATGCGCCGGGACATACAATAATATAATCTGAAATTTCGTTCAGAACTTGTAATTTGAAAAAAAAAAAAATGTAAATGGAGAAAATACATGTGTATGCCATAATGGAAAAATGGGAAATCAATTTTGTGCTTTGTGCATATGCAAGAAGTGTCCCACAGAATGCAGGAACGTAGTAATATACTAAAAATTGACTTGCAGTTTCATTAGGGTTTCGTTCAATTTTAATCTGGCCTTTGTGCACTTTTCGGACCTTTGATGTTTCCCAGTTGGTATTAGTATGATTGCTGTAGTGTAGTGCACCGTCTGTGTAGCTAAACAGGAAGTGCACTTTTTAATCTCGACAAATCCCGGCCTCCGCAGCGATTGCCATTCAAATGAATATTTTCATATATTTATTTGTCGTGGTCTTAACTGTATAGCATCCATGCACTCTCCGAGTTCCAAGTTCATTTCTGCTATATTGAATTTCATTTTCATTTCCATTTTACGCAAATGGAGTAATGAATGACAAAAAGGCATTCCGGAATGCACACGGAGCGCAGAAAATGATTATAATTAAATGAATATAATAATTAAGAATGGCTGACAACATATTCCAACCCTGCAGACGTGAAATAATTACGTTGAGTTCTTTTCGCAGTCCCTTTTAATTAAAGCGGACCCAGCACACACCAGATTCATGCACACTGTTCTGATCCTTCTTTTTTTATATTTATATTTATTATATTCGTGCATATTAAAATACTTCTACGGCGAATTTATTTTTGAAACACTGCACGAAATTATAATTATTATTCATTATTTCCTATTGAATTTTCGCAACTCGTTATCTCAACAATTAATTTATTCAGAATTAAATTTTAGTTTCAGTTACCTTTATTCATTACTTAAATTATAATGCCCGAGTTTCATTGGATAATTAAAATAAAACATTTTTTTGAAGAAATACTTATTATTTGAATTAGTTTCTTTTTTGCTTTAATTGGAATTATAGTCATCAGACAAAGCATTCATTAAGATGGTAATAATATATGAAACACTTTTAGTTGTTGTAAACTCTAATAGTTGGAACTAATTTATTAACTAATGAAAAATCGATATTTGTTATATAATACAACAATATATTATTTGTATTACTAGCTGTAAATAAGCACATAATCTATTAAAAAAAAACATAAAAAAACTTATACTAAGATTTCGGTATCATGGATAAATAAATATAATACATAATACACCCAAACCTCGTTTTATGGCCTAGATACGTTTCACGAAACTTGGCCGCAAAGCGAAAAGCCGTATAACGAATCAATTATTGCGCTTGCGCATGATTGACAATATGTAGATATATCGACATCGAAAAAGTTTTTTTGCCGTAATAGCGAAAAATGTTAGGCCGTAAATCGAAAACGCGACTTAATTGAAAAAGGCCGTTATAGCGAAATACCGATTAAAGAGCGGTACGTAGGTACGTAGACCTATAGCATATTGCCGTTTGCAGCAACAGCATCATATTTTATTCATCTTTTCTTTGTATTTCTTTATTACTATTGTATTAAGTTTATATTTTTTGAAGTTAGTGCAATAAATGTTATCATTATTATTATTTTCACAATGTGGTAGAATTAGACTGCAATTAAAACTACCGGCGATAAATCTAAGATACGAAGTTCTTATTTACGACCTACGGAAGTTTCTTGCACAAGCCATTGGAAAAGTTCTGAAAGCAGAAGTCATCTGTCTAAACCTGAGGATTTTCTTTATGGAACGAACTGTTATCGATTAAGCGCTGGAATACCGAAAACGTGGCTGTTTTTGTGTTCAAGAAGTATCTGAAAAAGTTGTATTGCATTAATATTGACTTCAGTAAAATTTTATTGAAAGCTGAATATAATACTAATGCCGCATTCATCAGATTAAACAGCGCCCATAAACCTTTATGGTCGTAAAACAAATTTATTAAATAGTTTTAATGGCTTAAAACGAATATTACGGATATTTTTATTGGCGTTTCTCGGGTTTATGAAATCATTTAATCGTGATAATAAAATGACAGAAATCCGGATGTAAAGCAGACTTTGAATAATGGAATTACGTTCAGAATTTGGATGCGCTCTCGAAGGTAATGCATTAGACCATTGTTGTGAGCTTATTACTGATGGAATTACTATTTTCCACCGGATATCCTGGCGCGCTGAGGGCGATACTGTAATACGCCCATTTTTCGCTTCCCTTCTTTTGAAGCGTGATAAGAATTGCATATTCAAGCTTTGCTCGGGGTTTTAGTACAAGGAAACTATAAAACTGAACGTATGTAAATATGTCCACTCGCACGCTAAGCTCGCCTCGGTGCAATCTATATTCCCTCCCTTTGTGCAAAGCGGTCATATTTGATCTTCTTTTCCTTTTCTGAATCCGGAAAAGTTTCCCTTTGGCACCCCATCGTCAGATCCGGTTTCGCCATCGCGGCGGTAAACGCTGTCATCACTCAACGAGCACATCTATAAATTTTAGCTATATCTTATGATATAATAACAAGAGAAACAACTCTATATATTCACTTAACATATGGAGTTACAATGATACACTTGAAAAGAACGTATGTCAAATTCGTAGTGAACTCATAATAAAATCTATCTACCTCAAAAAGTGGTAACAAAATTAGTTTTGAATAACATAATTAGTTGTAATCAAAAATTATAGTATTTATCAAATATATTATAGTTATTAATAGTAACAGTTAGTTGTAGAATGAAAAACCCTATAGTCAATAGTCCTTCATAACAGTTGACTTTGTTTTATTTTGTATCATTATTATTACTATTGTATGAATATCTATAGTTTTTATCTATTTGTGTGACGGTTACAATGTAAATAATTATTATTTCAGTTTAGTTATAAGAGTATAGTAAACATTTATAATATTTTCTATAATAAATCTTAACAAAATACATAATTTTATTCAAATTTTTTTTACAAAATTATTTACGGAAATTTCAAAATATTCTAATGGAAACGCAATGTTCAAATTTTCTGTAAGTGCAGATGTTCACTCCTTATATGTATTGTTGCTACTGTTCAATTTATAAATCAATATTTTCCAACGGTTGTTCCAATAAACGTCTACGCAGAAATACACTAATTCTTTATACATTTCAGAAACGCTGTTATGCAGCAGTTGCATGAATTCATAGTAAATCTGTCCGGGTAAGTTTAATACTGCTGCCTAATTTACATTTCAACACAAATACAGAAACATGTAATGCACAAGCGTTTCGCGTTCCCTAATTTCCCTTCCTCCCTTGTCGTTTATTTTACTTGTGTATTGTTATTTTTATTTTTTCTCCATATTTTTTCTCATTCTCTCGTTCGTTCGTTATTTTTCCTCCGCTTGCTATGTTTAATATTCTGAACTCGCGGAAAGGGCAATTACTGTGTCACCGCCACTGCTAACATACCTCATAAACATTTTTTTATCTATTAATCTTCACTTTGCAACGCCTCAATACTCGTTAACCCACGCTAACCTGAGGCAGCATTACATCAATCAAGGAAAATCAGTGTTTCATGAACGGATTTATACAGAATATGTACTAAAATTACAGTACTAAATAGAATTAATATTGAATTTATACAGAATATGTACCAAAATTATAGTTTTATATGGAAATTGGTAAAGTTTTCCAAAAAGCAATTTATTTAGTTGTTTCATTTTAAATATTACTATAGAGTATAGTTTACGTGGAGTTTCCATTGAAAATTTAAAACCTTTTTTTTTATTGAAACATCTTTATTGGTTCAATGAGCCTATCGATCGAGGTATTTCAGCCCAGAGAGTACAAAAGAATTTACATGAAAAGCACAGAAAAAAAGAGAACATTTAAATTATTTCAGACCTTTTTCACGAATCTTGTTAGATTTACTAAGGAATGTTCAATTTCGTGAGATTTCATTGATAGTTTTCCTTGATATTATTTGATAATATCTTTACTTTTTCGAATTTGCTATACTTGTATTAATATACTGACAGAGTAATAGGTAAACTTTTTTTTATACTTTAAATTAATTAGTTATGAAAAAATTTCTTCTCATATCTGAAAAGTTATTCAGCAAAGTTGATGTATTAAATTTTCATCTGCCAGGGCATCGGCCTACAAATTCCATGAAATTCTTATTACACGTCATTAGATACTTCCGACGAAAGCAGCACGATCCAAAATCCAGTTGATGAGATTATTAAATTTTCCCCCCTTCCGGTATAATCGACCTATATCTTAATAAATTCCAAAGTGGAGCGGACATGGTTCCGGACGTTGATTTGTTTTTGCATTTGTTCGGGGTCGGTAATGAAATTATATTCGGTGAATAAAATAAATGTCATAACTTTGTTGACGCAACGAAATGACGCCAATAAAACTTAGTCATAATTTTCGCGAGGCGAGACGTCTGCGCCCCCCCCGAACAAAAGTTTTCGAAACGCACAGGGTTGTGTTTGAGAACCGTTTTTCGAGGCAAACCCTCCGAAGTATTCCAGTCACACCTCTAAAAACTACTTCTCTTTGTATTAGTGCGGACTTTTTCTCGTTAAACCGTAATTAAAATAAATCTACAGGCAGAAATACGGAGGGAAGGATCTGCTGCCCCTGCTGCTGCTGCTGCTCCTGCGAGCAAACTACCAAGTACTTTTACTATTGTTCGCGCGGACGGAAGTTTTAAATGGTTTTCAAAATGGCGTCGCAAATGATAAACTCACAGGAAAGGAACGAAAAAATAATGAAGGAGAAAAGGGGAGAAACAGAGAGGGGAAAGAAAACACACATAGCCAGGTCGGTCGGTATGCTGGAAGAAGGAAGCAGGAAGTCGTCGGGTTGCGAATCAAGTAATTTGTTGGGGGATGCCGCTTTTGAAGGGAACGGCGTTAGTGAACAATGAAATTAAATCTATTGATTGGAAAAGTTGCGTTTTTCGTTTAACCTACTTTATTCGATTTTACTTTCTGTTTGGGATTAGATATACGTTGGTCGCAGGTATCTGTCGTAACCTGTCGCCTCTTATCGCTGTATATCCACGCGATAAGAGATAACAGATAAACGGCACTGCTGCTGCTATGATCTAGTTGCAAGTGTGATTCGATTGTGTACAGTTAGTACAAAAGGTGAAGCTAAATAGCGTCCAAAGATTAAGATGTCTGCAAGTACGGATAAGTTGAGTGACCAGATAGAGGTTCTCAAGTATGTCATCTTGCTCTTCAACGTCTTCGTTTGGGTAAGTCTACTGCGTTGCTTATTTCAATTTTTTGCTAGGTGTTATCAAAATTGCGACAATAGTAAGATAAAGGTGCGGTTTGATAAAATATTATTGCCTTAACCGAGGGCGGATGTAATGCAAATTGCGAGGCGGAGTGCTCGGAGGGATAATTAAACGCAATAAATTAAACAGGAAAAGAACAAAGTATGTGATAATAAGCATGCAACCTTATTTCCCAAGGAAAGCTCGATTAAACTTATTACGATCTTTATGTGCGGATTTGCATATTCAGTCATTATTCTGCGGGTGGCGCGGCGCTGCGAAGGGCGGTTGCTGACTACGAGGGTACGAGGCAATTGTGGAAATTAAAAATTATACCGCGCTCGAGAATTAATTGGGCTGCAGGAGGAAGAGGGTGGTAAATATTTTCGGATTTCGTGCCGAGGTGGTGCGATGATAAATTTATAATATATTTTAAACGGCCTCACAACAACACCGAAAACAGAATACCGAAGAAACAGAATACAAATAAAAAGAAGGCGATATATCACGAGAGGATCGCGTGCATCTGGAAATCTTTAGGTCGTTAACTGAATATACTACGGGAATAAGCAAAACGGGGATGTTCGGGGTGTCCGGCTATGTGCAATGTCCGAATTAATGTGCGATCGATCGGCGACGACTTTTATACCTCCGCCCCCGCAGTAAACTGTCAAGTATTGAACATAAAAACACTATATTAACCTTCCACAGAATTATCGGTTTCTTTTATGAAGGCACATAAATCTTAAACCGCGCGCGATCAATATCCTATAAGCCGTGGGTGGAGACCTAATCAAATATACATCTCTCAGCAGCATTAATAATATTTTAGTACTGGTCCAAGGCGGAAGCAACATAAGCAGTCGAGCTTCAAGAGTCACCAAACTTTTAGATCTCTCGGTTTCATCTACATCTCTCATACCGTATCGTTATCGTTATAAACGAACGCAATGTTGTCAAACATGACTCATATTATCAAGGATGATTAATAGAATAATTACACGTAAATTTTATCTTAAACATATAGTAAACAAACCATATTCATTTACTAAAATTCTAATAATTCAAAACGCATACATTTTTTTATAAAGTATTAAAAAATGTCATACAATTTCTATTGTAATATGTAGATAGTAGATTTGTTTAAATATATTTGTAAACATATATATGCTACATTTATTCCAGAAATGTTATATAAAGACAATAAAATAAAAAACAAAAGAATTGTATGAAAATATCTCATACTAAAGCATAACAACATGTGGTCTATACCCATTTTCATTGTATTGAATTTAGTATTTGTAATTGTTAAATATATGTTATTATTATTATCTCATATTGAGTTGCTAAATTGATATAATTTTAATTAAAATAAATAGTTGATTGTAGATTAAAATTATTAGATGTGTTGAGAGCCATTATATTCTTTTTTCAATCTTGAAGAAACAAAAACTGCGTCCGTTATTTAGTGAAGCTTGTTAACAAGTTTGGTGAAGTCGAAACGTGATTGCCTAAAACAGAGACAAGAAAAAACGGTACAAGCACAAGCCCTTCTACTTAATTGCGTCAGATAAGTCGCTCGATAGAACTTCTGCCGTAATAATAATGGTTTAATATGGAAAGCAAAAAGCCTCATTCACTATCTTGGAAACTTGAAATGATAAAGGGAAACGAGTATGGGGTAGCGCGAAAGTGATTGAACCGAATCTAAGTTCGGTCGTAGACACAGTGTAATATTTCAGAACCATTCACAATTACCGTCTCGGCTTGGTGGGCTTAGGACAAAGCCGCGTGTATATAAGGGTAACCTTAGAGGCAGCCCTAAAACAATGCCGAACTAATCCTTCCCTCCTGAAAGGGGGTGAAAAAAAATAGTTTCGGAGGTCAGCGCGCGTGCGATTGTTATCATAAACATCTCCGGGGTTTGGATAGATTCGGGTGGTGAGTCGGGGGATGCGCGTGATAAGAATATGAGTCACAGGCCGATGCCACTCTTAATAAAAGTGAACGGGGGCGCATTCGAACAAGACGGGCACTCATCTTAAAATGCGATATCGGTGCAGTAGACTGTGATGGAGGGTAACGAAGTGAGCAATGAGTCGTGCACTCGGGGGTAGAAGGATGAGGAAGGACGGGAAGCGCTTTATCCTCCATCCTCCTGCTACCACCGCTGCCTCCACCGCCACCGCCGCCGACTCCAGCCGATCGATGGTTGCTGGACCAACCGGCAGCACACGTCATATATGATGATGCGACAAACAAGTAAATAACATACGAGTTCCTAATATTAAAAGCGAACGGGGCCACCCACCCTCATCCCCGAATGCGCTCCAACGGAGGACGATGATAATGGCGGAAAGGAAAGTATCATCACAACATCATCAAAGGGAACGTATGCAACTCATACACAAACAGCGCGTTTATCACTCATCCTCTGTCTGCTATTCCTGCCTTCTCTGTATTCCCTTTTGAGGTACTTTTGAGATGCGAGCTTGCTGATAGCGCATTAGGCTTGATGCTTCTTTAATTGCAGCTTGTGGCCAAGAGCTCTGAACATGTGGCGCACTACCGAACACTTTACTGCTTCCCAAGCCACGCCACTTATAAATACATCAGCACGTTTTATATCCGCATTCCTATATACTACCAAATATTCCATGCTATAACAAAACCACTATGTTTCATCCGACGCTATTTGATCTCAAACTCTTAGATGTATGTATACATACATACACATGTATGTATTACACTCGTAACCAAGTTGCATATCCATTCATTAACCTAATTACTTATCAATACATCAAAGACGCCAACACTTGTTGATGGAGTACATTTGCATATTACTGCATACACTAATGCATCATATATACCAGTGTGTACTCTGTCAAACATTTTACATTTAATTATTTGCTGAAAATAAACTTTGTACTGCTTCGCGGAATTCTCTTATTGAATCCTTGCATGAAATATTAAACTTTATTTACAACGTTTACGATCCGTTGCGCATATAAATACTTAAATTAGTGACATAATTGTATTATAATGAAATATCAGCTTATAAACTGAAAACTTAATACAGTACACCACATGTTTTCAACATTTTTGTATGATCATAAGGTACACGTACATGTATTACGATGTTTCAATTTTGATTTCTAATAGCGTAATGATATATTAATAGAATAAAAATATTGAATCCATATTCCCACAACTTCAAATAATAAATGTAGATGCATTTAATAAACAATAAAATGTATTTTTCATATACCTTAAGCAAACCACTCAACGAAAAGGGGTGTACACAGTGCGAGTACACAGCATTAAGTAAGTAATAGATTCTAAAAATAGCCAGACCATGGTTATACCTAAATGGACGTTGAGTGTTAAATAGTGGATGGATATTAGTTGAAATGGAATTGATGATTCGTGAAAGATAAAAGGGTGGGTGGTGTCCGTGGTGCGGCGGCCGGGCAGAGCCAATATCGGAGGACGGCTGTCTATCAATCATAAAAAGATTTCATTTGGAAAGTAAAAAGTGGTTTTGCGGAGGCGGCGACGGTGGCTTCGGCCAGTTCATCCAATATCGGCCCCCAGTGCTGACGCTGCCCCCGCTGCCCACCGCCTGCTCCCAAGATTGAGTGGCCTAACTTTTTTAATCCGGAAGCTGCCACACGCGACGCGACTCTAGTCACGCCGCCGGGACTCCATATTTTATCTGCTTTTAATACATTATGTTCAGAAACAGTCGTCGGTTATCTGCATGAAAAATAATCCTTGGACCTGGACATTGCGGACATTCATCAGCCGCAGGTTGATAAGATTTTCGGTATTGAAATCTGTTCGCAAACATCTATATTCTAAGGAAAACCTAACACGCTGCAGGAATAATAGCAAAGAGCTGTAGCAGCGGCTGACGTGCTCCATGAACCGTGCACGTTAATGCCACGGTCCCACCTGGAGTGATTTTATCAGATCCGTAAGCGCAAAGTCGGAGTCGGGGGATCGGGAGGGCGAGAATTCAACCCTCCGACCCCCCTTAATGCCACGAAACGAATACAATCCGCGCGATACGAAGACCGCATTTGTAAAATGCGGGGGAGCTGATGGGTCTCTAGCAGGGTGGTGTATCGACGACGACGCTTCGTTTCTGTTTCCCTGCAATATTTGAATTATTGATAGGCCCCCTTCGGCCCACCTATAACTTATTCACTTGGTAATGCCTTGATAATGCACGACCATTTATTATTGATGGTGATATGCTGAATTTGCCTCGTAATGAAACAGCGTGGAATACGTAATGTTTTTGTTCATTTGAAGCCAATTGAAAGGCTGGACATAAATATGAGGCTTTAGATTGACCAACCGTTTCACTTTGCAATTGGGAAATACAGATGTATACATTACAACCCTTTATTCAAGGTGGAATGAATCACCGTCAACAATTACGTTTTGATTATACAACGTTCGGTCAACAATAGTTATTAATACTTGCTTTTATTAACATACATCCATAATATTATATTTTACTTAATTTAGTAACTAGTACTATATAATTATTTATATAAGGAGTGAATACTTACACCCGCAGCTATGATTCAAAAGCCATTAATTATAAATAAATTAAATAAAATAGTTAAAATTTAAGTATCATTTCCACAAAAATTTGCCTGTTTAACATATAACATTGATATACAGAATTTAATTATGTAGTAGTTATTATCATTATGTGAGAAGAACATTAAATTTTACTGTGATCTATGAAGATATATTTGCAAATTATACCTAGCAATTGGATTGTATTTGAATAATATATCGTAGTTGTGCATTAGTGTTGAGGGAGCGGCATTTCTATTGAAGTGACATAACAAGGAAAGAAAATAAAAACAAACGTTCTGATTCAAATGAAAACCCAATTGAAAAAACACGCGAGAGGCAGTCTCCGAGCAAAGAGATGACGACAATCAGAGCGAACCTTATCACCAAATCCACCCACAGTCCACAGCCGTAGCCTCCCACGAAACGCCGCTCACGCGATGAGCGACCACCATTGTCATATGTCAACGACGACGTACACGATTTATCTTCAGCCTATTTCACCCTAGGGGTTGACATTCTCTGTCTGTTCGTGTGGGAGAAGTGATGACCCTGCGTTAACCGAAAGTCGAGCCACGATAAATTCCAAATTTTCCGGCCGCCCTCGAAAAATATGCCGTCCCCATTTCCTGGAAACATTTTATTTTTTTTTAATAATTTCGGAAGCGAAAGGAAGGACACACCCTTCCGTTCCCTTCCGCTCACCTAATTGGCGCCTTAATTTATCGCCGATATCCCCTCGCCGCTGTTCGCCTCATTTGTTTTTCGGGCTCTACAAAGTGAGCGGGATTAGGGAATCCTGCTGTTTGAGTTTTTATAGTTGCAATTTTAATAGGGGAACGAGGCTTCGGTGGCTTAACCCCCGCAAGCAAGACGGATTGGATAACATCGCCGCTCCGAAGCCAAGCATTAGCCTTTAAATATTCACCAGGCGAAAAACAAATTGCCTCTAATTAATATGCACGAATTCCCTGCTAAAAATTAGAGCGAATGTAAAAAGTCCACTGAGGAACAGCCCTCCCTTTTCTCCGACTCCTTCTCCCTTTCCGCCCTTGTGCCACGACCATTTTTTGCTTCGCATATATAAATTTTGTTAAATTTAATTTGGAACGCCTCTGCCTTAATTGCTTTCAATTAAGATATTTTTTGTTCTATTTTTTCTGCTATACTCACAAAATAATATTATCATAATGTTCTTCATCATTATCTTTATAGTTGACATCAACACTGCTAAAACATAATGTAATTCCCATACATAATGAACTTACATAATATAAAAGTATATTGCAGAATATTATAAATTTATTTCAAACGCAGTTTTGATTTACATTTTAATTTGTTTAATCGTACTTTGATTGTACGTACCTTATATTTATTTCAAATAAAGGGATATAAACTCGAATGCATATTATTGACAATCCATCCATGTAGCGTTTCCTATAGAGTATATATATATATATATTTCCATAAAAGTCATCCTCCGTTTTCCCGGAGTGTATTTTGATACAGAAAACTTTAATCTGCAAAGTGTTTTCCTTTATGAAAACACGGACAATATAAACATTTCGAGTAATTGCATGGAACTCCTCTAATAGTTCGTTTCCTTTTCGGCGGATTGCGAAGTTTCATTGTCTGAAATATGATTCAATCATTTTTATTGCCGCCGCTCCACCTAGTCCGCAATTTCGCTTATTATCCTCCGACATCTCAATTACCCCAAAAACGAACCGAAAAATCCCTACATAGTAAGTAAGCAGCGTAATAAATTGTTGATAAGCTTTTAACGTAATTCAGACCCGGAGCCACCAAATCTGGGACGTACCCGACTTGCCTCCGTTTCTTCCTTTCTCTCATATATTTTTTTGTTCATTTCTTGTTCGTCAACGCACTTGGTTCCCCTGAATTTCCTTGCTTTGCCTTCCTTCCTTCCTACAACTGATTGGCATAACTTCCCCTCAACACACACCATTGATCACATCTGTCACAGCATCAGTTTCCTTTCCGGCACAATTTATTCAAACATCTTGCACTATCTTTCCACGTTTTTTCACACCATTACATGTTTTACTTACGTTTTCAGTCATTAACTACTTCATTCATTCTTCAGTTTGATACATTTTCAATATCTTTATATATTAAATAATATTAAAGCATGTTTTTTATTTCGAAAATTTAAGTATGCAAAAAACATTTTAGCCTTTAAGAACAAACTATTTTTAATACGTGCAATCACAAAATATTTACAGTACATTACTTGTTAGGTCCGTATTACAAGCTTCTCATAAATCTGGACCAAAAAAATATCTTCTCATTAAAGACAAATTTAAAAAATTTAACAAGTTATATAAACAATGCTAATTGCGAAAATTAAATGAAAATTAGTTCATAAGCTTCTGAATTTAAAATTCAAAATCAAATATTTTTGATAGCATGTTAATGATATAAAAACTTTTAGACCCAATGTGAAATTTTACACTTAATATAATATCTATCAATAATGAACAATTTGTCATGATAATAGTCATTAATTATCTGCATTCATGTTATATTATATAAGAACTACAAGAAAAAAAAAATCTCAATATAATAGAAATTAAAAAAATATAGTACTATATAGATCATAGGTCTTTCTATGTATTATTTTTATAAACAAAAACATATATTATACAAACAAAATATATTTTATAATAACATAAGCTGTTTAATGAACTAATTAGTTCTATAAATGCAAAATTGAAATGTATCTTTATCTTAAATAAATTAACATCTAAGCTATCCCAGATTAATATCAAAACTTTCTTGTCTGTTTTCTGTCTTCCCATTTTGGACAGTTATCTAGTTAGTCCTTCTTGAAAATACGATCTACTTGTATAACTTTAGAACGTTTGCATGAATATTCGCTTTAATGATCATTAAATTATAATTTGTTATAATTTTATTTATGTAATCATCTATATTGGTCCAAATTGGACCAAAAGGCTATTGACCGAGGTCTTTACACCGATATTTACTATTTTTATTTACAAATTATTTAAAACTTTGTTTGCAGCGTTGCAACGAGTGACTATGTATAATTTAGGAAACAATTAATTTAGTTTTACCCCCGTCATACAATGACCCTAGTCGCAATAGATCATCAAAGCAAACTTTTTTTCCTCTTCTGCTTCTTGAAAGCGGTCGGTTTTCTGACACGTAGACCCCATTAATATATCTCCCGAGTGCAGCACCGGCCCAAATCCGTTAAACTGTGTATCTTTCCGTTAAGAAAAGATGACGTCCGCTATAAATAACCTTTATTAAGACGGAGAATTATGCGATTCGTTAATTAACCCCCCGAGCAGACCGGGGGCCCCCGCGAAACAGAATAGATTCCAGACCGCAGCGGCGGAGGCAGGCGGATAATTTACGCCGCACCAGACGCCCCCTGGCCAACCTCAGGGGGATGCTCGACCGACGTCCCCCTCCCCCGACCACAAATTGAAACTGTCATTTTCCGAAATGAATATTTTTATTTATGCCGACCGAAGATAAATGTTTAATCAACAAATGGATTTTTAAACATCGATTCGCCAAGCCAGGCGTATTATAAAACGCGTGAAACTTTAATACAATTCCATAAATTTAACGCAGCTTCTGTTGAGGATAACGAGACGTGTCATGTCTCCTGTCTCAGATCACATATCATGATAACTTTTTCGGGTCAATACGGGATAAAGGCTATAATTTCGGTACCAAAAAACGAGCTGTGAAAAATCGGGACAGGGACTGACAATTCGGGACTATCCCGGGAAATTCGGGACGTCTGATCACCTTATTCTTGATGTATCCTGAACGCATTAAATACATTTACATATATGTTTCGTTGTATATATTTCGCATAAGTAAAACCGTGTTCAGAAAGGGTGATAAAAGCATTACACGGCGAGCCTTCTTTCGGGTGCGAATAAAATATAATGGCACAAAAAGGGAATTGAGGAAAAGGGCGAAAGAGCGCGGAGGCGTTCTGAATAAGTAAATCGGCTTACGGGTTCTAACCCTGGCATGTTTACTTGCGAAATTTTGTTTAGTTTTTATAATGCAGCATCCCTTCGGGGCGGACCGGACATCATTGAGCTCTCTCGAGATATCGTTTCACCCCTCAAGGCTATATTGAAATTTCTTCCGCGAAAGGGGGCGAAAAAAATTACACAAATCATGTTCGGCATACCGAATCTACATGAATACAAACATAAGCATCTCTAAATTAAAATTCGTTGGAAATTCGATATTATTCAATCTCAATTTGATATTATATTAAAAAAAAAACAGATATAGAATAACAGACGAAATATAAACTAAATATTACAAAACTGAGTACTAAATAACATAAATATTCTAAATCTATTCTAAAGTAATCCTCTATTTCAATACATAAATATCTTTAGTTATCTAGGCTTTTACCAAAAAAACTTTGTTCTTAATGAAAGAAAAATTAATACTCTAAATCAATTCCAAACCAATCTTCTATTTCTATACTGAAATATCTACAATTATCTCGAGCATTAGTTTTTACCAAAAATCCTTAATGAAAGAAGTATGAATATTAATTACTTGATATCAATTAAAGTCTTTCCACCCGAAATACATTTTCTTACTTTCAATACCAACAATGTATTTACATGCAAGTTGTTAATATACAAATTAAACTTCTGAGTCATATCAAAGTTAGAAAAAACTGACAGTACTTACTAAGAGAATTTTGATAGCTCGTAGGTAAAATAAGTGGCAGTGTATTGCAAACATCGTAAACGAGTTGTATATGTGATGTCGGTTTTGCAAGAATTTCATATGTCCGCAACTTTACCTGTTTGCCAAGTATGCGCAGAAAAATGTACATAATACATTTTACATAGGGGGCTTCATGTAACCTTGTGGGACATGCACATATTTGTATTTTGTCCATAGAAAACCTAATGTGGTATTTTCAAAATAATTTTGTTATTACTATATTTGTTTACTTTCATATTAAAATAAATAGATTCATCGAAAATATGAGATTTTTATAGTACAAAAACTTTCACATCACGACATAAATTGCGTAGATCATAAATATACAAGTTGCAAGTTCATAATAAATAATTTTGAATAAATAGAGATTGATAGTATAATAATACTTGCTGTAGCACAGCTTCGTATAGTCCGGTTTCACTATATTTCGATTATAAAGTTTTACAAGAATTTTTATTACCTTAAATAAAAGTACACTCTAAATAAAATGTACATTGACATTTCTGTTAAATTTTATATTTATATCTGTTTATTTTTAATTAAAGCTTAAAAAATCATTAGTCCAGTGCTAAATATAAGTACATTAACCGAAATAATTAAAGACGTGAATAAAATAGATGTAATTGAAAAATATACGGTCATTAATTTCAACTGGAAAAAGAAGATTGAGCGTTGTTAACCAAATAGCAATTCGTGTGTATTCCCAAATAAAAGTTTTATTGTGTTATATAATTATTATTATTATGCGCAAAACACTTGCAATATACATTTAAATATTTTATCGTGCGATTAAATTTGATCACAAATGTTATTGGCATTCGGTGGAAGCGAAGGGACACGGAAAGGGTCTGCGACGATAAAGGTCTAACTTGGTCTAAGCTGATGGATACTGCGGTCGCCGGTCTACGTCTGGGCCGATGTCGCGATAGCGTGCCTCATTTACTCCCGATGACCACACTTTATTATAGCCAACAGTAATTACAGCATTAATCGGTCCATTCTGAGCCCGACAATGGCGCGGTCTCGCGCACTTAATTTTATAACCGGAACACACAGACTCCATCCCTTTCTCTCTTGCTCTCGCATATCGCTGCATCTCTCCATCCCTGCTGGCCGTACACATTTTGAGAATATTAAACACCTCGGAACCGATTTATGCTGCGATTCTATTAAACCGGGATGCGCGGCCCTGCGCTTGATGATTTCATAAATCTCCACTGAAAACCGGATTAATAACTTCAGCGTTCATGAACAGACCTCAATGCAAACATTAACACTTATTAAGAAATGCAATTAAAAATCAGATTGCCGTAGATCTAAATTGAGACATCATAATGTTTTCTAAGGCGATTCATAGCTGTATGTTTAGAGTCGCCTGTATACATCCTGAAGATTCCCTGTTCGAGTCTCAGATACATCACGGGATTTTGAGGTTACTTTCACTGTTTCTAGATTCTAGGTCTCGATTATAACTTTATAAGTTGTTTGGGATAAGCAAATATCTGAATAATTTAAATATTTAGATTTCGGATCAATGTGGAAATTATCATAAGTCATATTCAACTAACGATGCATATGATCAGACCGAACGCACTAAATGCTAATGAATAATTTTCGATTAGTAACAATCGAGTTGCGATTATTGGCAGTCGACTTTACATTTGCAACTATGGATAATTGGATTCAGCTGGCGGAACTCGAGATTTTGCACATTCGATGAATGAATTTAGCTTTAGCAAATTTAACGGCTCATGAATATGTATTAGAAAAATCTATCTGCAGTCGGAGCGACATCGCTTTCAATTTGCATACATTTATGCGCTCCGTGCAACCTGAACGCGGATTTTTATTGTTGTTGTTAAACAGAGAGAGAAAAAAGAACGAATCAGAAACAAATAAATGTATTGTTGATATTACTGCGCGTTTCATTTTAATTCGTTTTTAACTAGTGTAAATAGTTATGTTTTTATTAGATTTATACGCAATACTGAAATTACGGGTAGCTTGTTTTGTTCGATTTTATTTACACGTTTTATATTTAAATTCCAATATGAAATTGGGAGAAAAATAATACGAGATTTATGGCTGATCAAAATTTCGAACGACAATATAAGCTTGAATAACTTATAAATGTATAAATTATTCCCTTTGGCCACCCTTTTGTTTATTATCTATATAGAATTATTTATTTTTTAATTACTTTATTTAATTTTATTTAGAATGCTATGTTGATATACTGGACAATAAATTGTTTTATATTATTATTATAAATTATATTTTTTTGATTTAAAGATTGTTTGTTTTATTTTTTGTAGATTATTGGAGCATGCATATTTTCACTGTGCTTATGGCTGAGGTTCGAAGGAGGACTTGAGGAGTGGATCACGAAACTGGAGTTATCGGATTTCTATATCGGTGGATACATTTTGATAATTGCATCGGTTGCAGTGATGATCTCGTCTGTCCTGGGCTGCCTAGGAATGTACGCTGAGAGTAAATTCCTTTTGCTTACGGTAAGTTGTACTTTCTTAGTCGTTTATGCGGACATCCCCTTTTTTGTTTTGCGCCTCGCGCGAAGATAAAAGTTTAGTGGAACGACGTTGGTGGGGCTGCGGGGGTGGAGGAGTAGATGAAGTCCGAGGGAAATCTCATCTCTATAAAGAATATAAACCGACGCCAGCCCAGATCCTTGTCGCGTTCGCCTTAGTATGGGACCCGGGTCTTTGTTTTGCACACTTAGCTCTCGTCTGGCTTGTTAAGATAAGTATTCCTGCTCGCTCTCTCGCTCGCACACACTTCCAGTCTCTCTACAATTTGCAATATTTCTATTTGTGATGGGACTGTGTGACTATCAGCAAACACAGACGCGTTTTCAAGATAGAGAATGAGATTCTCCTCTGCGCAAGATGTGTGGGTCTATTCGAACGTCAAATAATTCCCATCGCCCCCGGCACTAAGTTTTCGGTGGGTTGGGATTCTTTTATTTCAGTATTGTTTTCTGCCTCTGCAAATCCGGGGGTATTGAATTAATTCTATTAAGATATCGCAGGGAGCGAGCGTTGGGCAACGGGGTCGGAAGAGGGTTGAGAGTGTAGGGAGTGTAGGGTTGCAGTTCGTACGCGGCTGCTGCGACTGAGTGGGAATCGCTGTAGCGCGATGGGCCTTCCCGCAACGACAGAACAATACACTTTTCACGACAACTTTGCAGATCTCTGCAGGGGAGGGCCCTGTGTGTTGGTTCCCAAATGAGCAACTGGGAAAAGAACTTTTGATACAGAACTGTTTTCTTGCCCGCAGAATAATCCCGGTCTGCCGCTATTTGCTGCGGATAAAGGCGAAATTAATTACACATAACAAATTACGCTGGTTATAAATTAGCGCCACTTCCGGATGATATTATTACCTTCCCATGAAATAATACGGGGAATCTGCATAATGTCCGGCAGGATTATGATAAAGGTAACAACTCGCGTAGACCCTCCAGGCGTATGTGCTTTTGTTCCCGCTAGAATTCCTGAAGATTTATTGATAGTATAAAGTATTCTACCCAAACCAATTTGCGCCATTGTAACGATCGCATTTACAAAATAATTTCTGAAAATCGATTAAAAAGCGGAGATATCTTACAGCAAAAGCACACTGGTATTATTAGATCGTAAGAGGTTATTGATTGCATCAACAACGGCTGGAGGGATGGAAACTGATTAAAACAATGGGCCGAATCGTCGCGGTTACGTTTTGCTAAATTGCAGGCGGTAGAGCAAGCAGCGAGTTGTCGGCAGATAAAACTCGCACCGCCTAGGTTTAGGATTGGAGGCCTCCGACCCTATCCTTCCAGAGCTACGGCGTAGGTTTAAGTGGCGAGGCGTCAGGAGAAATCGATTAAGCTGAAATGTTTTTCACTTTGAAGTTTGAGACGCTTTGAAAACGGTGGTCGCAATTAAATGCTTGATGTTGAAATCCGCGCCCTTGCAGTCCCTACGTGAGGGGAGAGAACCGAGTGTAAGGGAACTGTATGTGTGTGTGTGTATGTATAGGCCCTTTCCTGGACTTATATACACGCGATGCGGCCCTTTCAGCCTCAGCCGCCAACCCTTTTCGTGCACTAGCAAAAACCCCGATCGTACTCCCCAAACCCACACTCACACATAAGCGGCTTTACAAATTTAATCATTAGATAATGACTTTAATTATAATTTAATAATGACGCTGAAATCAATTTCGACGTGCCAGCCAATATCCTACACTTTTGTTTGAAACCTTCGACGTTTTTTTTTTGGTGTGATTCTGTTGCAAGTGATGTCCGGGGTCAGGAAGTCCCCGTCCGGTGGATTGCTGTTTTCAAACATATGACAGGAATAATAGTTAACCGTCTGTGTGCGTTATTTTCCCCATGGCCGAACCCAAGAGCAGGCATTCCATTAACTTGCAGTTTTCACATTTCACACTAACTGCAAGACAGTTAGTGTCGCCATGCAATTGCACTATTACCTCCACTTAGCACTTGACCTAAATCTAGAATGACCAAATTGCGCTTCTCTTCAATATCCATTAAATTAATAACAAGCAGAGCCAACGGTCGGATTATTTCCCAGACAAGAATCTTACATTTATTTGCTGCAATTCGACGCGCTCTTTCATTTTAAGTAATTACACAATTTTCTTTCTTTCTTCTTCTCGGTAACGCAATAACAATTAAATATACATATTATAAACCATATTAACATTATTTTTGAACATGCAATTGCAAATTTGTTTCAATTTTTCTCATCTAAACTATGTAACAAGTATTACATGAATAATATACATCAGTCAATCAACTGTTATATATTATTAGCACACTTATTTTTTAGGCTACTCATAGCCATATGGTTAGAGTCGTCTGTCTACTTTCTGAGGTCCTCGGTTCGAGTTCCAGATACAACACATAATTTTGAGGTTTCTGTCAGTGCTTCTGGACTGAGGCTATTTATTGCTAAATAACAGTCTTCAAAGTGGTTAGTTATCAATGGGCAATGGCTCTAAACTAATGTCTGAAAATATAATTGCAAAAAGTTGCACCAAAGTATTTTTTTATAATTATTCATGTTAATAAAACTGTATTTTTATGGCATTTTTACATTTTCTTTAGATTACGTGCTTACATGATTCATGCTTCAACCTTGTCTACAGAATAAAAAAGGAAATTGTACTACAGTAATGCAATTAATTGGCTTCACGTAACTTGGAAATCTGATTCAAATAATTTCTCAAGTTAAGACCCTTAACACAGCATTCAAATTGTTAATTCATATGTATTTGTGGTAGATATATCAGATAATTTATGAATTTCTCGTCATATACCTATTAGATTCTAATACGAAAACAGTTCTTAAGAGAATAAAGTTGTATATATAAAAAATGTAAGTTAAAAAAAAAGTATTTTTAATAGTAATAATAACATTTATGGCAATAAATAATTAGAAAATATATAATCGAAGAAATACAAAATAAAAAGAAAATGTTATTGCTTCAAAGAACTATTCACCAAACATAGGTCTTTCTGCACTGGTTTAAGTTTACTATATCAAAAATAGTAATATACTTCTTTTGTTAATTAAAACCGCTGTAAGAAAGGATAATCATGTAGCCTTTATGCGTTTTTTTTAACTGGCTATAAATAAGCTATTTAAACTGAAATTTACATAAGTATTAAAATTAAAATGTTTCAACACTAACAATTTTTTCGTACAAAAATAGCCGTACAAATCTCACTGATTATTACAAGATTACATGTGCTTTATGGATATAAATACATAACGTGCAATAGCACGAGTGTTGAAACGTGTTAAAGGGTAATTTGCCCTCATAAAGTATTAAACTAGGTTAAGTTTTTGCTTCATTTTTCTTAACTTATTTATTCCCGTATCAATTTAGAAACTTATGAAACAAGTGCGTTTAAAATTCAATTTCTTTCGTCCCTTTCCATGTCACTTGTACACTTAAAGAAAAATTAATTTCGTCCTGATTTTATTTCTGTATCGTTCCGTCTACAATTCCCTTTTTATTTTGTGACCATTAAGGACCGAAACCAAAACCCAGCAATTTATTGCGGGGCACTGGTCCTGCGGACTAATGTCTTAGGACACGCGATGCGGATGGTATTCTATCCTGCGCGTGCCGTGCCGAACGGGGGTCTGCTATTCGAATATACGACAACTACATATGTTTCCAAAAACAACAACAACAACAACAACAAGAAAATATAATAAAAGTTTTCTCTGACAAAAGCAAGAGCCCGTTTGAAACGAAACGCGGCGTTTATTTTATTAAATCGAAATCAGGACGAATTTGTTTTAATATTCTTTTGTTGCCGGTAAATAATAGAATAATTATGTCATTTCATGAATTTATCATAATGCGTTTGTTGCCGTTCAATTAAATCAGCCAGACATTAAAACGTGCAGCAATAAAGGAAAATATTTTAGTAAATGCAATTACATTTATAATATGTACATTAATAAATATATATATTTGAGTATTTACGTATTAACAATAAAAATATATAATGCATTCATTTTGTATGCATGTGGTTTACTTTTTATTTATTAATAATTAAAAATAACAAAATTCATTTGAATGTATCTATTTTCATTATAAAGTTCATATATTTATTTGAAAGGTTTTCGTTGGGAAATAAGACTGTGATTATTTTTTTCTCTCTTTTTTATTTTCACTTGTCAATAGTATTTCCAGAATTTGGCAGATTACAAATAATCAATAAATGTTATAAAAAAATATTTATATAATTACCAGTTTTTAGCAATTAAGATTTATAATTAGATATTTACAAATATTATTTAATACTGCTACAGGCAGATAAAAACTCATTATACAAAAAAGGCAGCCTCTGGGAAAGAAATGTATATAATTATCGGGATAATAGATATTGGAATATGGTAAGATGGGTTTCGAGGGATATAAAATTTGGAGAGAGAGGATACATTTGTGTCTTTTGAGATTAATTTAAGGGAAAGGGAGAGGTATCTATCGAGGAGAGGAACAATTTTAGTTTTGGAATAGAGGAAGGTTATGGAGCGGGTTGTTTGGATGGCGGATTCTGGTTTATATTTGATTTATCATAAATAATTATAGTTTGTGTTAATATTTAAAACGATTGTTTAAGTCGGAAATACTATAGTTATTATATAATTATGTGCAATTAGTTGTGTTTATTATTTTTACCTCGCGTATCTAAATGATAATTTATTTATATATATAAAGAGTATTGAAATATATTAGACAATGAATTATTTGGTTTTTAATTTACAAATACAAAATATATAATTTTTATAATATAATATTAACAGTTATTGCAATAATTATTACAAAAATATACTAAATACAATTAAACTGAAGAAATACAAAAAAAATACTGCAAAGGGCTATTGACCATCGGTCTTTCTGTCACATTTTTAATAATAAAGTAATTTAACAGCTTGCAGATAACAGCAAAAATTGTGGTGATTAATCAAGCAAAAAATAGAACGAAATATATAGTACATCTTATAGAAAGAGTCCAGGATATCGCAACTGCTGTAGATCATGGATTTAACGTTTCCGTAACAAGCTTCCACGTAATCTCAGGATCTTGTATTTCTGTGATAGCGATTTTAGCTTCCTATAATTCTAAATGGATTATACTTTTAGCACCAAAGTTAATTTGGAGAGATAACTTCATCTAACACTCCTTCTCGAAATACTACATATAAATGATTAAATTTGGAGTTTAATTTAAGAAATAAACATGTTTAAGTAATAATAAAATCTGACAGACTCTTTAGTGTAAAATACGAACATTAATTCATTGTGACATTTGGTTTTCAATTTTATTGTAATACAACAGTAATTAAGGGATAAAAAGTCCTATGGTCAATTGCCATTCTCAGAATAGTTTATTTTTCTTTGTCTTTTATTGTATTAAGTTTTTTTATAATTATTTTTTTAAATTTTCAATACCATCGACAACACTGGTCATTAGCCATTAGATAGCAATAATATATAGCAATAATAATAATAGATAGGTAGATTAGTAAATTACAAGACTCTTTTGAAGGTCTTCTAAGATGAATGCTGCTCATGCTATTACTAAGATCTGCCCTTAAAGTACACCTTAGACCAGTCTTATCATGTTTTGTTTTGAATTCTGTGAAGTTCTTGAAGAATTATAATTATTGTTGTAATAAATGTTATTATAATTAATAATATTAATTAGTATTATTTAATCTTATTATTAAACATTTAAATGGGTGTATTCTATATTTAAGTGGAAGCTTGATATATATCAAAAAAATCATATCTACATAACCTTGTTTAAAATAGCAGGCATAAAATACCAACTGAGAATTGTTAATTTCGGCTCTATGAAAATGTCGGTGTAGCTTACTAATTCATTTTTTTTTTAGAATTAATACCAGTTCAAAAAATTGCAATTTTGCAAATAATAATAATAATAATGAACAGATGTGATAGAACAAGCAGCACGTTTATTAAAATGTGAAAAAACACGTATAGTTTATTTCGAATGAAACCATTCAATGAGTAATTTCGTTCGCGGGAAATATAAAACAACGTTATAATGTGGTCCATGGACGCATTTGTTTCCCATTCTTTTTTTTTTGCTACGCTTTCAGTTTGTTTCGCATTGTTTTTTTTTGCGTGTGTGTACGCGTGTGCCCCGCAATTAAATATATCCGTGTTTACTGCAGGTCCGCAAAATTTGTTGCCGCCAATAAATTAACAACAACATATAATTCGATTTAAATCTTCGGCGAAACGGAATTTATGAAATTGACAAATCGAACAGATGACGTATTATGCGTTCGCAATAATGAATAGCCGAGGCCAAAATGATTTCGCTCATTTAACAAATAAACATTAAAATCCAGGCCGAAGAGCCGGTTTTAAAACGCAACAGCTGCCCATTATTGCCCGATTCTGGACAATTTATAACAGCGCCGTTTCGCCCACCCTTTCGTTTTTATTTGCATCATGTTTGTATGTATACGTGCGACTCTTTATATTTATACATACACATGTGTAAATATATATATATATGTATGTATAAATACGCACGAAGTGGCATGTGTTTTTTATTCAGCAGACAACAAAAACAAACGGACAATAAAAACGAAACAAGGATGTGGGTACCGGGAAAAAATCTTAATTAAGCTCGTTTGTTTTGGTATGAAAATGTTATTTTCATTTCATGGACTACATATAACATTATTTCTAGATTTAAACAAAACCTTTAAGCCCCTAAGATCATGATAACAAATGCGTATTGTGTAAGCTTTGCTTTAATAACTTCTGCTTGGGTTAATTCGTATTTAGTTGTAAATGGTGATAATTATAACATATATTTTTTAAATTTGTGTAATGTGTTCATAACTGACTGATTTCCTTTCAGAATTCTGTAATATTTAATGAATAAATATTATAATTTTGCTCTTAAAACTGAAAATATTAATAATCAATATTTATTACATAAATAATAGTCAAATAGGTATAAAAGAAAAATTGATGCTGAAAGAGCTGAAGCTCATCAACGACTAGCAAAAATCAGAAGTATGAAAAAGTATGCATAAAAAATATTGACTTAAGTTTCTGAAAAATTATGAAGGTTTTGAAGAAAGTTAATTAGACGATAGTGATATTATACGGTTATGCTAAAATCTTTCTATTCATTTAAATAAGAAACGTTTTTGTTACATATACTTGATAAATTATTTATTTTTATAAAACATAAAATGTATGTGACTAATTATAGGATTTTTTTAATGTTTATGAGTTTAGTAGATATAATTACTTTCACTCATCAAATTTCACGAAAAAAATGATATTTTTCCATTATAAAAAAACTTAATTACATCATTCACAATATGATTGATTGATGAGATGAGTTTCTGAGTTTAATTTTTATAAATGCATGGACGATATATGTAACTTTCGTACGGATGTATTTTGTACTTTTAATTTTATGGTAAAAATATAATGTAGAAATACATTTTTTGCTTGAATAAATAATAATAATACAAAGAACAAAAAAATAAAATATAAGGCTAATGCTGCAAAAGGCTAGAGACCGTAGGTATTTCAGTCCTTATTGATTGATTAGTGAAATTAATTAGTTTGCACAAAAATGCAATTACAATTTGGTTCGGTGATTAATCAGTATATCTGCATGTGCTCAACAAACAATACAATTGCGTTTTCTTAACCACATGTCTGTGAACCTGTCGAAGTGATAGGCAGGATCCTCGTTGGACTCTAAACATAATTAACTTGCGGTTGCTGGTATTATGGAATGTCTGTATGAAACTGGCGGCAGGAGGAGTCCTCACGTTTTGCAGGATCTTCTGTACAGGATGAAGAGAGAGATAGGCCATCCACGCTTAACAATGCACGGTGGTGCGGTGCGCTGGATGCAGGGGTTCGGCAAGTCAATAATCTAATTTCCCAACGCGGAGAGCTTTTATGATTCTCGAAAAATAACATTAGACGCCTAAGGGATTTTAAAACACTCCTGTGTCAGCTACGTTTTACATTAACAGTTGCCGCGCAACTTTCCTTCCTTCCCTTCCATTCCTGATTGTTGTTTCTGCTACACCTTCATATACAACCTCTGTACATATGTTTGGTGGAACTCCAGCAGCGCTAATTCTCCTGGGACTGTTGCAATTCGCCGGAAAAATAGATAATAGGAAACGGCGGGCTAACATGGAGATTGTTCAGAAAATTGCTTTGCGGCTCAACCCTTCACGAAGTCAATTAGCATCGAATCAGTTTAAATCTCATGAAAATTATATTACTTCGCTTTGTTTTCAATTGAACACAATTGCACTTCCTTTGCATTTTAGATGTTCTTCCTTAAACCTTTGTATTCAAAGTTTCATCATATGAAGGTGAAGGTGAATTTAACTCTATTTTTATATTCTTAACATTCTTATTAGCTCACAGCTTTCTACAGTTTAGTAAGGTGGGCCTGTTGATCACTACCTATATCAGTTCAATGAAAACTACCAATTTTTCTTTTCTTTGAATTTATTTATTACTATTGTATTAAGTTTATATTTGTTGTAGTTTTTATTACAATAAATATTATTATTGAAAGTTAATATTCAGTTGGGTCTAACTTCAATGAATGTAATTCTTTCAAATTTTAATTCAAAATTTCTTTAAATTTTAAGCTTTTTTGTCTTCATTTAGGCACTACCAATGATACTTATCAAAAACTTAAAGTCAGGTGCACATTGATTGATATTAATCAACTTTAATAAAGACAGTTGAAAGATTATACTCTATAATACTAAATAAAGAACAATGATATTTGTTTATAAAACTTATATAATTTCTGTTATGTCTGATTTGAAAATTTCATAAAATAAAATGGAAAACAAATTTACATTTGATAATTTAAGAACAATGATATTACATTTACAATAAAAAAAATATCGGGCAATGGTAGTGGCATAATTTCAATAGAATATACTGAATGGAACATGAATAGTCCGACATTCATGTTCTATTCAATCTGCATCTGGCATGGAAACATTATACAATATTCCTTTATAAACAACAAGCACTTCATTTCGAGTGCTGCACAATGGCTTGTTACTTTTTCCCAACCCCGTCTATAGAATGATATGATATCATACCAATTATATCATATTTAAAATACAGTAAATTGCATACAGCAGTGGCACAGTTACGTGCACCCTATCATTCGGACATCAGAAGCTGATAAAGAAATGCAAATAGTTTCGTGTACGTATGCAATCCAGCAATGGAAAACGTGGCAGCTTATAAATTAATTCTTAAAGTTTATGGTCGTCGTGCCGTAATAAATACGGCCGAATGACGAAACGTAGTAAATGTAATGAAATGCGACGTATAAGATAGGAGGCACACCCAATTTACGGACGAGCCCAGTATGTTTTAATTAATAAAATACATTTCACGTTTAACGACATCCACTTTACATTTATCAAACTTTACTTCTATATTAACTTTTTCATAACCTAATAAAATTAATGCATGTTATGACTATTTCATTCTAATTATACAAGTCCACCTATATACTAAACACTTGTTAGTTCATATTTTCGTGTCCTGGAAAACCGACTTCCCGTTATCTTATCTATAATTTTATCAAACATTCAATAGTTGATAACCGCTTAGTAAATATTAATCATAAATAATTGTTGTGAATAACGATTGAAATATTTACTGACTTTTATAATATTTTACAGAATACCTCAGTTTTCTTTATCAATTCACACAAATATTTTCATTTTAATTACGAATTGTTATATATAATGAATATGGAACAGTTGGTATTAAGAAATCAAAGAAAAAAGGTATATGTTAATTAAGAAAAATAAGATGATTTTAATTATTAATGTATGTAGGAAATGCAGTAAAATATATAAAATTATAAAGCATATTCATAGCAAAATAGTGTTATTATAATATAGATAAATTTATCTCGTTTTTCAAGTAATGCGTATCGTATTATTTCTCAGTTTTAATCATCATTAATCTATCGATAATTGTAAATGAAGGATTAAAAATGAAATGTTTATACACATTCTAAATACTTCAAATTGTCTAGTTTTAAAAAAGTTTTAGATTTATTTTGTTCATACTTATAGAAATTAGCTTTTTCTACAAGATTCTTTAACTTTACATAATCTTACACTTTCATAAAAGGAACATAATAATATTTATTACAACAGTTCTAAATAGACATAAAAAGTTGATATTAGATAAAGAATATATAATATTTATACAATTGAAATAATTAAACAAAACTAAAGAAAACTGTTATAACTTGTTACAATTTCAAGTTCCTATCAATCACAGTCTTTCCATCCTAATACAAACATTAAAAGAAATAAGCAAATATAATTCGGATGAAAACGCCATCGATCCAAACTATAACTTAAATTATTTATCTAATTGCAGATAAATCTAATTGCAATAAAAATGTAGCAATGCTTGGATGTAATACTGTAGACCGGATTAATAATAGTGATGCAAGTTGTTGGAAGAAAATCTAATATTCAATCCCCCGAGTGACGTTTAGCATTGGCTGAATAGATTAGTATTGATCGTGTCAAAGTTCACTTTATACATTATTACATCTAATGTGCAAATGGGGCGTCGGCATTCATACGCAGACAGCCGTCGGGAGAGAAAATAAATTTTGGATCGCGTTCTGATTTACAGAAACGCTGTAACGGCAATTCGCATCTGCACAATAAACCGAATTCCTGTTTATTTATTGGACTTCCGATATTGAGTTTATTGAATTTCCTACACAGAAATCCGAGTTAATCACTGGCCGGGGAAAAGTAATTAGTTTTACTTTGTTCGTGCTATTAGCAGAGTATTTATGATTATCAAGTTTCGAGTATAAGATGAAATATAATAAAAAAAACAAATTATTTACGCTTTACGAAAAGTTTATTGTTTTCTAATTTTGATTATTAATACTGAGACATGTATTTAAAAAGTCTTACTTAAATTATATATAATAACATATTTCGATTATAATAGCATTTATTGCAATAACAATTACAAAAATAATAAAGTTGTTCGTTTCTTCTTTCCAACGATTCATACATTATGTATAATATTTGAAACACGTTCGAAACGATTTGAAACACGTCTTGTTTTTGCCTTATAGAATGACATTTTAAAGACTAATCTATATAACAAAATAAGTTATAATTGTACAATGATTGTCCTATTATTATAAAACTTAGAATAATTTACAAAATAATCGCTCAAAACAAAAAAGCAAATCAACTCTGAGAAAAGCAAGCTTTGTGACAACCAACCCCAGTCTCCCACAATCTAAAATCACATTAAAGTACATATTTATTACCCAAATCTAAATCGTAAATATACATATTGACAATGAATTGAAAATTGCAAGTTTTGCCATGAGTCTCATTCAAGACAAGTATTTGAGTCTTAGAATACCAGTTTTACCTATACATTTCACATTTCAAATAGTCTCGTATCAACTTTGATACAAGTGTATATATATTTTAAACGAATTTTGCTTGGAAACCTAGGTTCTACTGCATTTTGAAAAAGTATGTTCATTTACACACATTTATTGATTACAAATTGGACCAAAGGGCAGTCGACTTGGCATTTTCACTAATCTATTAAATATAAAAAAATAGTGATAATGTTAAATTAAGAAGACTAATTGACTATGGACTTGAATGCCAGTAATATAATATATAATAATATTTGAAATATCATATACATTTATAGATCAGCATCTATAACTGTATATTGAAATTTTATATTTGTTGATTACGAATTGGAATGAAGGGCTATAAACCGAGGTCTTGAATTTTTCATTAATTTTCTAAATTTAAGAAAAAAGAAAGATGATATTAAATTAGGAATACTAAGTAAGCCCAAGAAAAAAAAACTCCATGGATTTGAATGTCGGGTACAAAATTTAGTATTTGAAATACGGACTGAATAAGCATAAATACGAAACATTGTGTGTATATAAAAAGGGATTTGATGCGCAATGTAGCCCAAATATTTTATCCGTTTAAGGATTATAGTAAGCAACGTGCATTCTGCCTCATAAAATTAATAAAAAATCTTCTTCCCATTTCCATAGCCCACTCTGTACATGTTTTTTTTACTAAATTGCAAACATTTATTTTTTGGTGAGTTATTTCCATGACGCGATAATTTGCAGCATGGACTGTAATCCGACCGTATCGAAGATAATTCCATATTGAAAAATAATTCAGTTCTAATTGAATATTGTTTAATCCTTGCATAATAATGGCTATTTTATTAATTGCTTTGTTTCGGATAGGGAAAAAAATCATTGATTGAAATTGAGTAATCTTGATGCGATTTGCGTGTGCTGTTGTATAGAGTTTTGGCTTATGCTGGTACAATATTAATTTAAATACGGTGAGGGCAACGTATTAAATTTCATAGACTGTATAATTATGGGGTTGTAACGAAGAACTTCGATGCTTGCAGCATTTGATACTAGCACACTAGGCTGCTGCTGCTGCCACATAAGACATAATGTGCTGTAGAAGCGGTAATGGTTTAATGGGGAGGTGGGTTATGCGAGTGTGTAGTTCAGGATTGGGGGCGGCACAGTTGGGGGCATGGGGCCACTGTCAAATCGACTAAACATATTTGGCAGAGAACATTTGTCGATGTTACGTGCACGGGAGGCGGACGCATCCGCGTATGCCCACTGGCTGCTTTTGACAATTGTTATATAAATGCGGAACGTAAGATAGATGATTGTATTTAGACAATCAATCATTCAATTTGATCTGGGCATGATCGAACCAACGGCGGATTTGATTTATTTCTATCACAGCCCCCCACGTGCATATGGAGACAGGCCGGAGGTGGTGCTCAAAAAACCTCGCCGTACACGAACTGCACATATCCTGTGTAACTGGTGTCAACTGAAATTGTGTCACTGCATGTTCGAAAATTATATTTATGGAAAAAACTCTATCTTTTATATATATTCCTATAGAAAAACTAGTTGCGTGACCACGTCGAGGGATCTCCATTGTCCTTAGGGATGTATTGACATATTTCAGTGTAATTGGTTATCAAAATAAAATACTACAAGTACCTGTATATTTAGGAAGGTTTCCTCTCAACAGATCTTAAGATCAACTATGAAAAAAGATCACACGTTTAATTCAACTTTGTGACAACCATCCCCGGTCTACTATATTTCTATTTCACAAGAAAGTACATTTAATTTCAAGTTAACAAACTAGCTGAAAATCTTCTAGTAAAGCAAATACAAACATACAGACTTAAAAAGTGCAACATTCTGGACTTACCGCATAGATTTAATTCATATTATTATATTTTATAAAATGATTATAAGTTATTTTTTATAGTTGGATACTGTTGAGTTCCCCATCTACATGACAATTGCACCGCCAACAAATTTGCTTAATGTCCTATTTGTGATAGATTGTGAATAAAATAAATGATATACAAAAGAAATCAAGTTGTTTTGTGAGTCTTTTACTAGAGAAGAACATCTTTTTAATGCATTTTAACATTACAAACAAATAGTGCAATTGTGATATATATAAAGAAGTTTCTATTACTCATAAACTGACTGATGATCATCTTTGATATATGTTTTTGTAACGATTTATGCTCGTAAATCAATTATATTATAATTTCATTATGCCAAAGGGCCTTCAACTATTTTTTTTCCGTAAAACTGTATGTTATCCAATTTGATCGAAATTTGAATGGGTCGTAAACAGATCATCAACCATAATATTAATTTATAGTAAAAACAGCAATATTTCTATATGAATACACATATCTAAAGGGCTAAGGTACTCGTTTATTTGGTTAAGAATTATTTATTTATAATAAAATTGGTTATTACATTTATACACATATTATATATTTTTCACAAAGTCCATAATGATGGTTTTATTTTAATACATTATTGCTTAGTTTATGTTCAATATGTCTAGCGTTGTAGGAAAACTTCTGACATAAAACGCTGCAGTAAAATTCTATATGAAACATACACTATTGTCATTCCAATGATAAATATAAGCTCAGAATCGTAAGAAAAATTATCGCCAATAATCCGACCGAAGTCTAGACCATATTAACCTTATATTGAATTCTGCAATGATACACACTTTGGAGGAAGTTTATTTTTATTTCCATTTTATGGGGACGAATTTCTTAAGGAGGTCCTCTTTAGTCGCCTTTTACGACAACGGCTGTATTCTTTGGTGCCCTAGTGTTATTTCATCTCCTCAATCCCCAAACTATACTCAAGGCTGAGATCCCAAAACACTCCATTACACACTCCAATTATCTTAAATTTAGGGAACTAGTATACCCTTAAGTGTCTCATTATTGCCCCTCGAGCGGTAATTACCATCGTGTTTAATAAATCCACTAAAAAAAGTATTTAAATGAATTCATGTAAATGTAATATAAAACGGTGAAGCTTTAATTTAATTAAAAACTTTTAATACTGCATATGGAAAACTTACGAAATCATTGCGCTTTCATATCAAATAAGCAAATAGTAAAATTTTAAGCGCGGAATTATTGTATGAAATGACTGCCGTTATTAATTTTAGTTTTTTTTTTTAATGTGCACGAGGCGATGGCAGAAATAAATGTAATTAAAAACTTTAATAAGAAAGTTCGTAAAATCCTACATTGTTTGCAAATGTGGAAATTAAGAAAGGGAATGAAAAAAAAGCGCGGAGGTACTCAGAAAAAACTTAATGTGTTTGCTTAAGGAATTATTTTCAGTTTTACTGCAACGCCGTTTCGAGAAGATATATTTAAATTAAAAATTCTTAATATTCGCGACATTAACAAGTTGGCTGAATTAGATTAGAAAAATATACTGGATTTATGTTACGCAACGTATGACATCCATTAGTCCTTTGTGGGATTTTGTTGGTTGCATATAGCATAGACATTTATGTTTTCTATTCAGATCCTCCGGCGTTGCGGAAGACGTTTTAAATTCAGACTGCGGTTTCCCCTCTTAATATTTGTAAGCAACGAAATAACGTTCGAAATGAACAATGAACTAACTGACCGTGAATTGATTTGATTATGTCAAAATAGAGTTTCTGCTCGGACTAAACCGGGACAATAGGAAACTCGCTGTAGGAAGTTTAGATGAACGGCGAAAGGAACAAAAAATAAAAGGAATAACAGGAGTTGTATGATACGAGCGAGATGAATATACACATCCTCTATTCGTACCTATAAAAGCGAGAAAACTGATAATCCACTCTGTTTGCACGAATATTTGAAATATTTCAACGAAGATATATTGTAAAAGAATAGAATATTCCCGATATACTAATCCATGTTGTTGTATAAAATAGTATACATCAATTCTTTAGGTATGAATGGATTACATTCATTGGATTCATTAAAACCAGACTAATCGAAGATATAAAACCTTATTACCAATACGATCTCAAGGACCGGTCTGTACTGTAAGTAAATATGAAATATGGCTACCAAAAAAGAGCAAAAGCAGAAACAAAAATGGAATTGCAAATTTACAATAAAGAAGTTTACTAAAGTTTATTAACTGTAATAAAACCAAAAAATGTGAAAATGAAAGGAATTAATTGAAGATAACTAAATCGCTACAATAAATAAATCTGAATCAATTAAATACTGGTGACTAAGAATCAAGCTTTTCTATTTATAGTACTTCAAAGAAGATACACGAAGTCATAAGGGTGACTTTTCAGTCTAATGTTACTTTCTATAGAAACTTGAAATAAAAGAAATAAAAGATAGACTTTGGAGCTGTGATTCTAAAATGTAGTAAATTTCTATACAAGGAGTGAACACCTGTACTTGTAGTTGTGTTTCAAAAACATTTATACATCCATACCTCGCTTTACGGCCTAGATACGCAAAGCACAGCGAAAAGCCGTACAAGGAATCAAAGATTGCGCTTGCGCAAGATTGGCGACATGTAGATATATCGACATCGAAAAAAAGTTTTTCTTTTGACGCGAAACATTTAGGCCGTAAATCGAAAACGTGCCTGAATTGAAGAGGGCCGTTATAGCAAAATGCTGTATAGCAAGGTATAGGTGTATATGGAGTAAACAGCTTTAAGCTATTAAAGAATACATACAATGAGTGTTATTAGAAAAAATGATAACCAAGATATTTAATGCAGTAATTGTTTCTGTGGTTGAAAAATAACGTAAATTACTATACAATATTATGAACTAAATCCTCTTATTGCGTGGGATATTCACGAAACAACTAAGTAACACGAAGATGGGATAATCGTGGTACTTTTGTAATTTAAAATTTTCGCCGCGCTCACATTAGAATTCATATCTGAGTCGGTTTAATCCCAGGGGCTCTTGTCCCGAGGTGCGAACTTGGGATCTGTATCAGGTGTGCGTTTTGGGGATGCCTTAAAGTGGAACTAACGAACTGATCCTGGCCAGGGTGAGAGTGGAATTATCGCGCGCACAAGGAGCTGCTGCCCTTCAGTGATAAATTGGACTCCACTCACTCTCTCTCTCTCTCTCACACACATTCGCTCTAACCTCTATCTTATTCTCTATTTTCTTTATCACTCACTCTCTCGTGTACACACACACACAGGAAGGCAGGCAGACCCCGGGATCCGAATACATTACAGGATATATGGCTTGATTTCATTTGAAGCACGTTGCGTAACATCCCTTCACCCTCGCAATATATTTTCGGATCTCTAGCTTTCCATCTTTCCTATACGCTCTTTTATTTTCTTTCTGACTTTCATCATTATTATTTCCATTCTTCTAATCAGCATTCTCTGGTGAAATAGACGCTCTTCTGCATATTTTATATAAACTGTTATCTGTTCCACTCGCTCCTCATGCCCTCGGTTTTTATGCCATTAGGTACACTTGCCGCCGACCTGATTTATTTTATTGTCTAAGTGAGGCAATTCCAGTTGCGCATTAAATTTATTAAAGGAAAATTCCGTTTTGGTGGGAAGCTGAGCAACAAAATAAAATTTAAATGAAAAGAAGTGCGGCACGAAAAATGCGAGCGCGAATTTACGCCCGCCTCTAAATTATTCATGGCGCCCTTCCGCTCTCGGATTGTATTACTAAATAACAACAACAGAAGCAAAAAAAAAAGAATACTGTAAAATGAGGAGGAAACAAAACATAATACGGCAGAACCATAACCTCCGAACTGCCGACAGCGCATGGCAACCAACTATTTATTATAATTAAACCACAACCATTATTTCAGGCACCGGCTTTAATCAAGCATTCCAATGTGCACTTTCGTACTTTAATACTTTAATCTTGCCGCTCAGTTCAAAAAAGGACGGAACGAACATCTAATGTCTTTATTTCCATTGCTAAACCTCAACAGTGCAATTGAGTTTATTCAGTTCTTCTGCTCGTTTACCGCAATTGCCTTAATGAATATTAAGATTAATAATAATAAACGAAATTTATTATATATTTACATGCAAATGCCGACCATTCTCAATTCTTTTGCATAGCATAATTATTTTTTAATATTCCACAATAATAATAGCATTAATACAAAGGGCTATTGGCTGCAGTCTTTCCACATAAACATTAACTGTTTAATTACAATGTTTTCAAAGATTATAAATTTGAAATTAACATTGAAATCTAAGCAATTATAATAACAGAAATAATAAGTTTGAGTAAAACACAAGATCTGTATTAATGAATCAATAATGTAACTATATACAATATACTACTGGCTAAAATGACATAGTTTTTCAATAGTTTGATTGGTCCAAAGACAAGTGTTATTTTTGTTATTGTATTATTTTTTCATGTTGTAAATTGTTGTAAATATTATTATTTAGAGTTTAAGATTATTACATTTAGTTATATAAAATTCAACTAGGTCGATAGTTTTTTGATTACGTATATTTATTGTTAAAAAACTTTAATGATCCAAATTAGGCCAAAGGGCTATTGGCAGAGATCTTTGACTTATTTTATATTAAAATATATCATATTTTATATTTGACCAATAAAGTATAAGTATATAAATGTATTTAATATTTTGTTTATTTCAACATCTTTGGTCCAAGCCAAAGGGCTAACGACCGAGGTCTTTCTGCCTATATTTAACTATTATTATTGAATTTATTGCAAGAATATAACTATAAGAAAAATGCAAAGCAAAATAATGCAACTACACAGAAAGGAAAAGGAAAACCCAATTATTGCAATTGCTGCAAAGGGCTATAGACCATTGGTCTTTTTGCCCATTTTTTAATACAAAAATCATAGTATCTCTGTTCTTAATTTATGAATTTTAAAAATTATGTATAATATATATAATGTGTACAAATTACTACAATGTGTAAGTGAATGTTATCATGAAATTGTTTTAATTAAATCATAAAATATAGCTGTCTTTAGAAATGTGGTTAACAATGGTCTTGCAATTTCTCTGAGATATGAGTTGTCTTTGAGGTTTAATTGCAGTTTGTACGTTCACTTGATATTTTTTGCAGTCGACCGAACGCAATTTTCACAGAGAAACGAGGAAAGCGGTGAGGGCGAGAGAAAAAGAACGATAAGAAGAACTTATTTGGATGAAATATGGTCGGGAGGGTTATTATAAACAGTCGTCATAAATTAATTATATTCAAAGGAGCTCTCAAGTCTGCAGCTTGACAATGGTTATAAAAGTATGTACATCCGTTCTTACTTTGTGCATAAAACCGTGCCGGAGCTTCGCTCCTCAGTCGAAACGAGCAACATTCGTAACCGAGCCGACGTCTACGTATACATTCCGTGTCTACTTATTTCACGGCAAATATAAGCCCTAAAAATAGCGGTGCTCCTTTCGCAGTGTGCACAGGATGCGGAAAAGGTCTAAGGATGTTTCCTAAATGCGGCGTGAATCTATGGAAACTTGGAATGCGCCCTCCAAGATGGAGCACCAGTCAGTCAAGCCAAATATTAATTACTCTGAAATGTTTTAATACATCCCCGGCTTATGAAAGCAATTAAAATTGTAAATGATGCATTCCCTGCATGCCACTAAACTAATTACTTACTAACGCAACTTTCGTCGTGTTATATAACAAAATATTAACTTTACCTAATTAATTTACATTGGTTTCCCGCACATCAATTTTGCATATATTTCATGTAGTTAATTATTAATATTTGGATTTTTTTTCTTTTCATTTCAGTTTATCTTCAGTCAGGTGTTCTGCTTTGTATTCGGACTATCCGGATCTGCCGTCCTTATGGACTACAGCACCCAGGATTCCAGCATCCAGCCGAAGATCAGGGAGTCGATGAGACTTCTCATTATGAACTCTCACCACGAAGAATCCAAGCAGACCCTGTCCATAATCCAGGAGAACGTAAGTGTTTCAAACCACACACAGTCAACCCAAGTCAAGTTAACGACGGCATTTAATTATGTCAGAATCAACAAGGATAGTCGTGGAAGGGTGGGACAGAAGGTCCCTCCCGTTCTCAACTTATTAAGCGTGGATGCGAGCTGTTTTGTTTAGATTACGTTCCCCATCGCCTGTCAAACACTAATGCATATTAACTCTCCAATATGTAAGCCCTCGCAAACAGCGAGCCGTCGAACGCATTAAATTCGCCTCCACCGGAATGATTATTTAATGCAGCCGAAAAGTTCTTTTGCTATCCCCCAGACCCACCTCCGGTTGCCATCCCGATGAAATTACTCCGTCCGCACAATACTACCAACTATAATTACACATAGTTTCTAATATTATTAAAAGCTTTTGTTGTTTGCCAGTTCCGATGGAATTCAACCAACAGCATTAATAATTTCCGAGTATTCTAATTCGTCATTCATTAGAGGCTGCCGCTTCCACCGCATTTCGTAATTACATGGCATTTTGTTGTTGATTGTTGTTCAGATTACGTTTGTTGTAATCTTCTGATAGCAATATTGTAATTCTATAGACCAAACTAATTTACCAAAACCAAAGTTAATCACATCTTTTAATACGAGACCAACCATAATAAGACTTATTATTTAACATATTTAGTTAAGGATAATCGCATCTTTTAAAAAGAGACATAACATATTTATTACCGCTAAATCTTGTAATTACTAGTTATTCCATAAAACATCTAATCTAATTAGGACATACGATGAATATTTAACCAACAAAAGAATATATTTTGTTAAATAGGAGTTTTTATGTTTGGTACTAATGGCACACAACAACTTGATATTCTGATTAACATTTACAAAATATTTAAATTTATTTGTGATTTCTTATAGAATGTCAATAGATTAATGTAGATATTCCTCAATCTGTAAATGAATCTATAATTGGTTCTATTGAATCCAATTCGGTTTAATTATTAATAATAATGCAATTATGTCACCACATTCCGGACACGTGACAATATATATATCATGCCCCAAAGTTTTGTCATTAGCCTCATTATATTAAATCGATTTCAAGCATCAATACCAGCTGTCATATAAAACGTCACATGGAAGTGACATATATGATAAACAAGCATATTACATAAAAACTTGTTTGTTAAATTTAATGGTGTATATTTCATATATTTGCATTGTTTTAATGATGTGCAATAAGCATACGTTATTCCTGAAATTTAATCTATAAATAAGTAATATATAATCGTACGTATTATTTTAATTGAAAGGAATATGTTTTTCAATGATTTTTCAAGTTAAATTCTTATTGATGTAAATTCATAAATAAATGAAAGGATATGTGGTTTATAGTGTGGTTTAATTTAGAGATTTACTGTGAACTAATTCCATGTTTGGGCAAAAGTGTTTGTTATGCAAATGATTGTGGGGGGCCCAAGAACCGTGTAAGTTATATGGTGGAGGAAGGCAGCCTCGAAGGATGGACGGTGGAAGGTAAATAAAAGTACATTCGATCTGATATATTGATTTACAAATGGATGTGTAATGGACAACCTCCGTGGAAGCATTCCCACGGGAGAATTACAGAAGCTCCTAGAAAGTACGAAGGTATCTCTCACCCCTCGCATATATAGACAGGCACGCAAGCCACTGTAATATCAAATATTTACCGGTGGAGAGGAGATATTAGCGAGTCGGGTCGTTCTGTGGGGCGGGGGCGGGGGCGGTCGGCGCGAATCATCTTCAGGACGGTGGCTCATTCTGTTTGAGGTTAAGATAAAGACGTGCACCGCGGGGATATCCACAGTTACCACCGAGGGTTTAAACCCCATTACCCTGTGTTTGGTTAGACCGCCGGATGCCGTACCTTGCAACCCCACATGTAAAATTTGTAAATATGTGCAGGAATACGGCCAATTACATCGCTCTACATAATACACCAATTTTCCTAGCAATATATTTACTTTACCTAAATTAAAACTGAATCTGCTACATCCTACCTGAAAAATGAACGAACACAAACAAGAATACCTAACAAAATATTTGATTACATAATAAACTTATATTACATATTTCAGAAGGAAATCAATTCATTTGTCCTCTCATATGTTATACTAGATGTTTCATTCCCAATTTAATTGATATTTTGAACTCCCATAGTCCCAATGTAACTTAAATTATCTTCTATCTATAGAATCTATAGAAGAAACAAAAAGTATAGTACATATCAATTACATATGTATTTATTGTCGGAATGGAAACAAGGTGGGTCACGTCGGTTCATTTCATTTAGTATAGTCTGAAAGTAGTCCAGGCTTGGGTAAACTAGCACTTCCGGTATATCACATACTCTCAGCTGCTGCGTAAGCTGAAGATAAATATTGGCTCTTTTTGGTGTTATGTGACAGCTCTACCGCAGCGCTTTTCCCAATATATAATATATAAAAGGAAAAAAATGGCACACAGAACGGAAGAAGAGGCGAACGTGAAAAAGCGTGGATAGAGACAGAGAAAAAAAGGGCGTGAAAATTGAATAAAAATTTCCAATATCCAGGCTATTACATTTGTATTAAAGGTACAATACTCAATTACGTCATCCTCGATTTTTGACATTCCGTCTTTGCGAGCTTCAGTGACTCTTGATGTAATTGTTTTTTTTTTAAGAAAGTAATAATTTATAAGTTGGAAAGATTGAGATCAATATTCCGTTATACATGTGTTAAAATCATAGACATTAATAATATAAAGTTTTTAATACACAATACATTAAATAATTTGCTAATTGAAGTAATTTTCGCTATCTACTTTTTCCTTTTGAAAAATTATTGATAGGAAATCATTCCGCTCGCAATTTATTTTGGTTTTTTCTTGTTTTTTGTTTGTTTGTTATGAAAATATATTTGTTTATTGTTAGCATTACAAAGTAACTTATCAAAAATTGGTTAACACAATAAGAAATGGACATATTTTTAGTTGGAATTATGAAAAACCTTGTGCTAAAGTAGAAAGACATCGGTCAATAGCCATTTGGATAAATTTGGACGAATAAAGATGTTTAAATAAATAATAAATAAGTCTTGCCTTGATACAAAAAGCTAATAAAAATTAATATCGAATTGTAATAAAAAGTTGGATAAATATTCATTTTACGTAATGATAATTATCTTGAGAGCTATTCAAAAAATATGATATTTGCTATTAATTAATTAAGTTTCATATGTGATAGTGAAAGGAATCAATTGTTATGTTTGCTTTAAGGTAAATATTATTCAAATGTTTGCTACTTTCAAACCAGTTATAAAATTATTATATATAAAACTTTCAATTGGAATGCGATTTCTCTTATATTGATTATTTTGTTTACTATATTAAATGAATTAATTTGTTTTAATTCAAAAGTAGTATTGCTTATGTATGATAATACGATTAGGAAAAGAAGAAGTGGGAAGTGTATTGAAAATAAATAAATATGATAGAATTCTAAACCGATTTTTACGCTGCATTCGCTGTACGTTCTTTTGAGCGTGTAATGATGCATGGATGAGTGGTACAGCGTCGGTCTTTAGAATCTCACTCATACCTGCATAGGATGATGCAGGAGGAGGTGGGTCGGGATTGGTTTGCAAAGAGGGGCCACGAAGTCATTAGATCTGGTGAATAGCGGACAAGTATTTGGAGCTCGTAAAAATTGCTAGAGACTCGAAGAAAAAAAAGCATCCTCCACGCCGGCTTCTAATAAATTTAAGCCACCCTCGCTTTCAATAAGTATTTCTACATGGCTTCTCATATTTGCTTTTCGTTAAATTACGGCCGGGAATATAAAAAAATAGAACGTGCGGAAGATGGTGGCGGAGGGGAAAACACGAGTGGGGTATAAAGGGCAGCGAGAGTGAGACAGAGTGGGTTTTGGTGGTTGCAGAAAAAAAAAATGAGCTCGGAATGGGATAAAGTGGGTAAAGGCATGGATGGAGGCTGGGTGGTTAGATAGATAGAGGATGCGGACATAAAAGGGCGTAATTGATTTCAGCGTGGCACGAATTTTTCTATGCAATAACTTTAAAATTTAATTTAATAAAAAAATCGCTCCGCCGCGCTTTGGTTCCGGAATGTTTTTCCATTGTCGCGGCGCCTCCGATGTCGGATATGCACTGGTAATGTGATTTTAACATTATTATTGGTAACTGGAGTTTTGATTGAAATTGTAATAAACTTAAAAGCGAACGCTGGGGCTGCTCCGGCTCTCAAAATCCATCGCAAATTGAACTGCGAAAAATCGCGCATTCATCGAGCTCTCTTCCTCTCTCCCTTACACCCCTGCATTTCGACTACTTTCATTTAAATTGGAATGTTCAATTTGCCTTATAATTACAGATCGGATGTTGCGGCGCCGACGGAGCCAACGATTACATTAAGCTTCATCAGCCCATCCCGAACACCTGCAGAGACACCGTCACCGGAAATCCTTTCTTCCATAGTTGCACCGACGAGTTAACTTGGTTCTTTGAAGAGAAGACCATTTGGATCACCGGATTAGCCATGACCCTCTGCTTTATGCACGTAAGTTACTAAATTGTAATTCAATTTATGCATTCCATTTGCATTTACATAGAGATAAATTATCTTGTTTCCCTAACTAACCAACACGCTTCTGATCTATTGTAAAACTTAGTCCTCTTCCTCGACAGATACCTATCCCACTCTCTTAAATTTATATCCAAAGATATAAATGTCTCTTCCGTTATCCAATTTTGTATACCTCGTAATCCAAATGTCCTCCCAAATGCAAATATTGTAAATGAACCATTCATGACATTTTTTTGGAATAATTGTAACTTTTTATAAACTAACTCACTTCCCGGACCGAAAGACCTAGATTTATTTTTTTATTATAATTTTCTATTTGGTCAATAAAAAATACATCAAAGAGCAATTAATTTACAAATTATGAAAACGCTAAATTAATATTTCGTAATTAACTTACGTTATGTTAATGAGAAATATTTCTTAAACGTATTACATTTAGGTATAATCGTTTGAGTGCAGTCTATAATTTTGCAGAAATACACTTTGTTTTTCGATTTAAATAGTAAATAACAAACTTGGGACAGAAAGACCTTGTTCAATTGCCCTTTGGGCCAATCTGTGCTAATAAAGATGTTTAAATAAAATAAAACATTAAACATATATATATAACTTGAAAGGTTATAATATAATTAATCTTCATATGTATGGAATATATTTAAATTTCAGAACTCAAAGTATGTGAATAAGAGTCCCTTAACGTCAGTTACATCATTGATGACGAGGGATTGAGTATTGGCTCAGTAAATTACAAATGCAGTGGGCTCTAGATACCACTTAGGTAGAAGACGTCAAGGGGTGGATGGTAGTCTGATGCAATAAACATTATAATATCTGAAGTTCCTAAAAGGAAAAAAAAGCTGAAACGTGTAAACAATACAAAACATCGATGTGCGAGTATAAAATAATACAAAGAATATAAAAACTTGTACACTTCATGAAGCGATCATTGTTTTATATAAAAACATAAAATTATAATAAAAAATAGCCGTATTCTTAGATGTGTCTGTTAATTTAGAATTTATATCTATTTTCATAAATCCTGGTCCGGAAATGTTTTGTATACATTTCCGGTGATTAATTGGGGGCCGGCCATTGAGTATTGTCCCCAAGCGTGTGTCTGTTTGTGTGAATGCATGGAAGCAAAAAAAGAAGTTAATAGGAGAGGAAAATCCCGCAGACGATGGAGAATCCGAGAATGGTATGCAACGAGAGAATTCGAATGGCTCCGTTCCGCTTTGCTTCCGGTGTCCGAGCACCGGGGGACAAAAAATTATTTACGACCGACCCGGAAGTGTAGTGTTGATGCGGACCTTCCTCGGGCTTAATTATAGATCCGCAAACTTTTTATTACTATTAACGCACGTGCTCGGTTTCCACAACACCGAGGACTTAGTGGAAAATTGCCTGAACGATATAATTAAAATAGGGATCAGGATTTTATCCGTGTTTGCCTCTGTGTAAAAGGATGTATTCAGAGGGGAGGAGGACGGACGAACGGACGAAAGCCTTCACACCATACATTTATATTAACTACACCTGAGCCCATAGACAGTGAGGGAATACACCTAGCCAAGACAGATACCGTTCGATCCCGAGGGAAATCGTCGGCAAATTTCAGAAGACGTTTGAGGGTTTATGTCTTCATTAAGTTACTATAAATGTCAATAAGTGCGGAGTTATCGGGACCTTAAATGTGTACAGACGAACGAATGAATCAGTTCGATTGTGGTCTTACGCGTGCGACTCCCAGTGTTTAATTAAAGCCGTGCTTTGTATAATCGCGATGGTTTGGTCTGTATTATTAAATTTCTGTTTTCCGAAGATATATATCTTCTATCTATATATATACATATTTAGTAAGCAAACGTTTGAACCAGTTTCCATCTTATACGCTGGCATGGTACCGAGGCTGCCAGTATTTGTTCGGTTCTAACCAATTTATAAATTGGTTATATTGATTTAGCATCCTCTGTCAATTCAGAAGACAATATCGCGAGGTAATATCCGTTATATACGTTTCTGGATTCTCTTGATTAAAGCACGTAAAGGATATACATTACCAGGATACCCCACACAATCGTTACGTTGCGATCTCCTCTGTATGTATTGCAATGTATACGTATACGTACCATACATAATCAACAGAAAATGACTTTATTTCCACCATCCGAATACAGATTTTCACCACATCATTACAACATACTGCTTTTATTTCAGCAACGTAATTACATATAAATGCGAAATAAACAATTTTATTCTCACATTTTAGACCAATTCAAATATTATACTTCTATTCAAATATATTTAAAGTATTAAGATTGCAATACTATAATTTTGGAAAGACCTAGGTCCATAGCCCTTTGATCAGCTTTTTTTCTGGTTAATAAATTATATTATTATGAACTTCAATTACATTGTTTCAAATAAAACGCATAAGCTTTAATTAATGTCTAATTAACGTCCATGAAAATATCCACGCCCTAATTAAACTTCTGATCATTATTAACAAAACAGACTAGCGCGTTTTCAAGTTTCAGAAACTGATCTGAATGTTAATCATTTTTGAGTGAAATATCTCTAGAACGGATATTTTTAAAATAATTCTAAGAAATGCGTCCAATTGCAATCAACATCAAAAACTTTAGCATATTTCTTGTGTGTATGGAAATACATAATCAAATATTAGTTTTTTAAAATTTTTATTGCATTAAATTTATTTTTTCTAGTTATTGTTGCAATAAATGTTATTATTATTATTATAAAAATATCTCGAAAATTTTATTTTTTCATACTACTTAATTGACATTAAACTACAAATTTAATAGCAAATTGCTTTGCTAAAACTATAAAAATTCGAAAATAGAAGTTTTTCACAATGTTTTTTTAAGTAATATTATACAACTGTATCCCATATGTTCTTTGAATTATTGTCAACACGTTATAATATAAATTCAAAAAGAATGTTATAATTACAAATATATATTGATTGTGCATACACAAGTCGATGTAATTATTAGTTTAGTGCGTAATGCTTTAAATCCGACTGAATGTTTGATTATAATCAATAGATTATTGTAGAGTGCGGAGTGATTGGTATGGAGACAATATTGTGAATATTTAATTAATTTCATATGCCGCCATTAGGAATTACACACACCATCATGTAATTCATATTATTTACTAATTTGATGCAAAACCGGATGTGCGGTTTGCATTCAATAAATTTATTGACAATATTTCTAATAAAGTATTTACAACATGTCAAAGCTTTTGTGCAATCAAATATCAGTATTTTACATTTCAGTTAGTTTAAAGCAGCGTTTTCCAAACTGGGAGGTGCGTACTAGTCTAAAGGGAGCCGCGAAAATTAGTCACAGTGAACAATTTTCCAAATTACTGCTAAAATTTTATTATTTTATGAAATTGATTAGGGGGTGGGGAGGCGCCAAAAGGTTAAATATTTGTATGGGAGGCGCAGTAACATCAAGTTTGGAAACCGCCTGGTTTAAAGCATTATTATTTCAACATCTTTGTTGGTCCAAATTGGACCAAATTTCTGCTATTTCAATTTATTCATTTAACTATACCAAAATACAATAATTCATGTTCACGTTTGTAAATCATTTTCAATGTATAAAATTTGGATAACAACTTTATTTTGTTAATGAGTTTAACTAGTAGATAGGTGCAGTTATTTTTTTTTCATAGAAACATGTTTAGTAATTGAAATTGTATTTCTACTTCTGTTTCTGTTGATTGATAATATGTTTGTTTGCTTATGAATTTTATTTCAATTGTTTTCATTCGAATAAAAGAGAACAAATTTAACTGAACAATAAATATTGATTCAAATGAAACAACCGTTTATACTATTTTGCATTCATAACTTTTTTTTATAATAATATTATTGAAAAAATATTTACAATATTTGCTTTTACAATTTAATCTATTGAATTTATATATGGTAAAACTATGGGTATGAATTTTAGCTGGGGTGGGCACACATTAGGTTAGCGAGAGCCGCATTCGAGTTTTTCGTATATTCTAAAGAGCCACATTATAGTTATTGCTTGAAAGAATGAAATAGACTAACTAATAAGAAAATTATGACTGAAATACAAGACCATCCAAAAAGTTGAACGTTTGTCTTTGTACATTTTTATATAAATGTTCTGAAACAATAAATAAGAGGACAGAAATAATGTATGTTGTTTTATAGTTGTTGTTGCAATACATTTTATTTCTATTAAAAACAGATTTAAATTTTCATTGCATATTGCACTTAACATGACAAACAATACTATGCACAAAGTGGATATATAGTCGTATTGTTAGAATCGCCGATCTACATTCTAAGGTTCTCGGTTCGAGTTTCATTTATAAGACAGGACATTGTGGTTTTTTCAGTGTATTTTTCAGTGCTTTTGGTCTTCAAGAGATGAGTTGTCAATGGGTACCAGTTCCAAATTGGTGATTTACTAAATATCCGAATAAATAGATTGTAATTAGTGTATCTTTTTGGAACGATATGCAAAAATACATACCAAAAAAAAACTATGTCAAGACTATTGGAATACAGTTATAACAATCATGAAACGATTGCTATAAATTGATAAAGAATACAAATATTTGAAAACCAAATAAAAAGTATTAAGAAAGTTATAAATTCAGAAGTTTTATATACATTTCTATATGAAAATGCATGAAGTTGCATTTTGTATTCAGTAAATTTTAATTTCTGTAGACTTCAGTCATTCGGAGTGTGCACGTGACGCTATTCTCAGAAATTTGTTATATTATAAAACCAACATATAATGAGCAACGATAACAATGGCCGTTGGAGTGAATAAAGTAGTGGAACGTAAAGTAAATGAAAGTGGATCGGAAAGAAAGGTGTTCTAATTACGGCAAGCCAAGCCAGTAACGAATCACCCTCAGTGAAAACTTGTTTTTCCACGTGACCCAATTCCGTGTCCGCGGCTCTCCGACCACCCCCATCGCCCCTGCACACCCTTATACCGTACCACTATCTATCTCTTTCTAACTCGCCCTCGGAAATTGCCACACTGCCAATGCTTAATTTAGATTTATCATCCCCTAAAACCACTTGCGGTTATTCCTACATGTCACGCGACATCGGAAAACGAATTCCACGTTTTCCACGGCTTTTTTATTTTATTTTTATTATTTCCGATCGCGCTGCATCCTGCGTACTCAAATTGGATTTGCAAATCCTGCAGGGTTTCATTTTTTTCCCAAACCACTCTCTCTCTATATACATAGTTATATACACAAAATGTGTGTGCCCAAAAGCGAAAGTTACATGAGTAACGATGATGCATTAATAATGTAATACATTTATATTAACTCATTAGGCAGACGCATCCATCAAAAATTACACTAAATGACACACAGATATTTACTGTCACTTTTTTTTGCGGACTTTAAAACCGTCCAAATTGATTACGCGAATTTTCATCATTCATTCCGTTGCGGGAATACATTTATTTTATTTATATTTTGTTTTCCGTATTTGCTTCTGTTATTATTATTTTTTGTTCAACCGCCCTCAGCTTCTTTTTCTTCCTTCATTCCATTCCATCCTTGACTTGTATAATGAAATTGAATTCTTAGCAGTTAACGTAACTGGGTGGTGCGAGTGGGAAAGAAAGGAAATGATTTTCGCAGATTGCCATTTCGGTGTGCGCCGTTCGGAATTTAATGGGTCAGAGAAAAGAGTGAACGGGGATGGAGACGGGTGCTTCTCGAATGGGATGCAGATTGATGCGAAAATAAATATCATAATTCCAGATAACACGGAAATAAAGAAACACACACACACAAGTGTTGCTGAATTGGGCCGATTTATTCCCATAATTACATTTATTCGGGAACCCTGCAACGCCCCATAATCATTGTGGCCTGGATTGATGGCCACTTTTATGACCACCCCGGGATTCGGCCAAGTTTTTTAATTAAAACGGAATTTCTAAATATTTATGAACTTGCTCCCCCGTGCTTGCATATTATTTTTATTTTCCACCCTCTTCACATCTTTTTCAATGTTTTTTTTTGTTATTTCATAAACATACATAAATTCGCTTGAAACATATTTATTCTGTTCTTAAAATGGCCTCAGGCTAATTATAGTCTGTTGTTTACCATTTCAAGTTATTTCTAATTTAATTTTTATATAAATGTGTGTAAATTCTCGAAAGTTTTATAATTCTTTCAGAGTTTATAGATTAATTATATCTTTATTGTAAACTACGTGTTACTAAAAACATACAGTATTATATGAATTAATTATAGGAGTTAAATGTATTAAGAGTAATCTTAATGTTATTAAAATACATAAGAAGAAATTTGAGAAAGATATATCTATTAATGCAATCAATTTGTTATGATTTTAATGATTTTTTCCCGAAAGATGGTATTAAAATATGTATTTAGTAAAAAAGTATAAATTAATTCTATATTAATTGGTTGCATAACATAACTTTTTAGTGATTAATTACATAATAAAGAATTATGTTGTAGATAAAAGTTTGAAAGTAATACATTTTTTTTTTATAAATGTGTAACCATCTTTCAAGAATAAAAAAAAAACATTCATTAAACATTTATATAAATGTATTTGTGGAAAATATGTTATGTCATCGCATTTCGCCAAGAGTGATAAATGCTAACTATTTCTCATATAAGTTTATGAAAAAGTAGGTGAAATATGGACACGCATAAATTTATACACGCATTCATTCTTATTACACCTGGAAGACAAGTTCACAGACAAGTTTTGGACAAGTAAAAATTGAGAGAAAAAGAAATAGGACGAAGACCGGAGCGAAACTTTGATGCCGGGGCAAATTGCAAAAAAGTTTCGTCGTCTGATACACACTATATATTTCAGTCTGGACATTGCACACGTATCCTTCAGGCAGGGCACAGGGACGCCCCCAACTACGTGTCTTATGAAATAGATAAATGTCTCAGCCGTATCAGGGGAAATTGAAGTTAAATTTTCCGCTTCGACCAACGAATGTAATTCCAAGAATACAAAGAAGAAAAAACTATAGAAAATACAAGGGTTCCATAAGACAAGCACTCTTTGTTTTCGCACTACTTAGGCATTCAATGGTTACGAAGAGGCCGGCATTAGTGATAGAAGCATTTCTATTTAATTGAGAGCTATTACAGAATGAAGTGGTTGCTCCATGTTACTGGAATTAACGTGCAAACAACACGAAATCTACTACTTAGGTATCCACCCCATTCATCGTTACGCATTCGTTCAAACGAGTTATTTCAATTGTCAACGTTTACCTTCCATTCGTAATGAATATTTTTTATTATTATAAATGGTTTATGTCTTGTAATACAGACGTTTTTTGTACATTTTTTTTTGGTATAAATAAGCCTTACCAATTAATCTTAATCATTTTTGTTTTATCATTAAATAATGTCTGTTAATAGCTGATACTAGAGTAATTATATGAAAGATGATGAAAATTAAAAGATGTGTTTCTTTTATAAATGCATCACAGTAAATACAAACATATCGGATTGCAAAACTTGGAAGTAGCTCTTGGACTTGAAAAGTCTACCCATGGGATGTTGTAGGCTATATACATCCAATTTATTATTACGTCTCTTTTTCAGCCTCCCTTTCGAAGGGCTTATCGATTCTACTTACTATTAAGGAGATTCACGAACCCAAGGATTTCACCCTGTCCTCACTCGCTTTTGTGATATTTTTGGTTTGGTTCTGGTGGAGGTCAAACATGTTATAGAAAACGGCGAAGCAATATCTCCTAAAATATACAATACAACTCAAGCACATTCGCAAAGATATCAGATGATTCTCAAAATGTATAATCAAGGAAGTTTATTAATATATTTTTAGATATTCTACAAATATGTATAAAAGTACAGCAATTCCATTTTGAATATCTAAATAATAGAAATATTTATTGGGAATATCACATAAAAAACGTAATACAATAATAATGAAATACAAAGAAAGAAAAATAAAATATATTGCCATTGCTGCAAAGGCATTCTCTTTATAAATATAATGAATAAGAAAGTTAATTATTATTAGTTACAAACAAAATTTAATTGGAAAAAATATAAAATCTTATTCAAAAACGAATTTGCTTAATGGATAAGTTTATTTTTGAACAACCCAAGAAATGTTATTAGATTTAATTCTGTCGTATCTATTCGAAACAATTCCTATTTAAAAAAAAAGAAAGTTGTCACATAAAAAAAGGTATAAAGAAAAGTGGATGGGATTGTAGACTTCATAAAATGAAATTTATTTAAAATCCATATCAGCCGAATCCGCATTACATATTGGAAAAGTTCGATCTGATAAAACTGTCTAATATCTAATATATTTCCAAATGCGATCTCCGAAGATCCACCATCGACACATTTCCCCCAATTTTATTATAAAGTTCCGAATCAATACGCCGTTACATAAGTAAATCTCAAATGAGATTCTGACATCAAACGATGGGAAGAAGGGCGGACCACCTTTTGTCCTCTCTCCACCCTACATAATAAACATTTGCTTCCTACCATTTGACACATGGCGGCAAAAGCTGGTACAATTCCATTTGCAGACACCTCTGCGAAACAAAACAACCCTCTGCTTCCACCGCTGCCACTCAATTCGCTCCAGCAATAAAGTTATATAACGGCAGTTGCATCCATCGCCGAAGGCGCGAATATATGGATGCGTCTCGTGTGGCAATCGGGCGGCTTACGGGGTGCACTTTTTTATTGCTCCCCCCTCGTAAATCGACGGCTGCCGTTCAGGTTTTAAGGACTTTCGTCCAATTTAATTGCAATCATCCTTAGTGAAAGAGAGAGCGAGAAGGAAATCTATATAGAGGATTACATCAGTAAAGCCGGCCGAGCGTCAGCAATATTTTCTTTTACGTCTTTCGTACTACCTCCATTTATTGCTGTATTTATTTATTATTTTAATGCCGAGGTGCACCGGAAGCAATTTAATAGCCGCCAGTGTTGAATAAGATCTGATTTTATGACCAAACACGTACCTGAATACTTCACCCACTCATCTCTAAAATCAATTTTGAAATACGGCAAACCTTAAAAATCTCACTGATTTTAAATTTAAATTTTCTTTATATGTTTACATACTTAAAATAATAATTATTAATAATGTTGTTATATTTGATTTACTTTAGCTGTGTTCTGGAAATCAATTAAACTAATAAACAGGGGAATGCGAATTCTACGACACAATGAGTATTATTTGCGTAACGCTAAAATGCGGTATGTTTGCTTTACAAGAATGTAATATTAGTCGGTTGTTGATGTTTGTATGAATATTGTAGAAGTAGTAGAAAGGAAGATTTCGAGGCTTTCAGGCATTCGGGCGAAAAGACAGCAGCTCTTAAAATAACACTAATTTATATATATAAAAGCGGTATAATTATCTCGTTAATTGCAATTCCCGGAGAGCTGTTTCTTTAATTGAACATGTTGAAAGTCGAAATTAATATAAATAATCCTTTAATGGATGGTGGCGTTCGTACCCCGTCGGAGGGGTGGCTGCGAGCATTTCAAATAATATATTACAACTGAAAATTTAATATTCGCAAAGCACGGTAATTGGATTACGGCAGTACCTTTGTTTAGCAAAACACCACTCTAAGAATATGAAATATTCAAGGAAGCGGTTTTCTCCTATTTTCGTGCCGGGCTTCTCCTTTTAACATTTCGTTTTTCTTATTTTCTCTTGTTTTGATGCCGTCACAGCGCTCACATCTTTCTTGCTCCGAGCAAACAAATTAGATGGAATTAAATGGAAGCAATATTGCAAGAAGAGCAATGTAGGGAAAAAAGTATGTAATTGAGTAATAAACCGGTGTGTACATTGTGCACGTGTGCGAGTAGGAGAGAAGCTGAAATACTGCAGGCCGAAACGGTTTACATTATAATTTAGAACGTTGCTCCCCAAAAACGCGGCATTCGTATTATTAATGAAAGACCGGCAACAATTTGGGAGATTCCCTTGCGCACAGCATAACTACTGCATAACTCCATAACGATTTGTCATGGCAGCATATCTGTTTAAGTTGCGTCGAAAATAACGCTTCCGGCGCAACCCATTATGGGGTGGAGGCGCCGGGGTTCGCCCGTAGATCAATTCAAAAGTAGTTTAAAAGACCCTTGCCGCGTTAAGAATTGCGCGCAGACCGTTGAATCCGCTCTCTTGCGAAAATTCGTTTGGAATAAATGCGAAATGCGGTGGAAATCGATGGGAAACACCCCGGGTCTAATGTGACAGCAATATATATCAACAACTAGAGACCCTTTATATCTCTACATGCAAGGCCGACTAGGAATGGACGTAAAAGGGAAAGGTTCTCAGAAGGAGAAAAACAAAATGGATCTGTATATTTCTGTACTTCCATTTTCAACACGAAACTTACAAATTCCCATTTATGCTATTAAAATAACTTTCATTCAGTTGATGTTATTCATTTTATGCACTGGCAATGGTAATACTTTTTGGTATTAATTTTAAGATTTTGTTGAAAAATCAAAGTTTTTATATCATACTTCTATATCATACGCCAAAATATGCGTCCAAATTTCATAATTTATATTTATACATTTTTTTTAGAAATGATTACTATTTTTGTTTGGAATTTTCTTATTTTTCTTTTTCAATTAATTGATTTTATATAATGTACTTATTTTCTATTTCTTATACTAATATATTTTTTGTAACGACTTCGATTATTTAGCCCTTTGGTTCAATTTGGACCAATAAAGATGTTGAAATGGAACTTTATCATAATAATTAATGAAATATTATATTGTTTAACTACTTAAAACACAAATATATATATAATTATTGCTAATTTTGTTTAAGCATGATACACTATTTATGTAATTATTTTAAATAAGAATATTGAAGTCAAATTGTATTTTCTCCTATATACTGAACTAAAATTCTAACTTTTAGTTAGACAAATTTTTAATAATAATAACATATATTGCACAAATAATAATAAAAAATCTACTCAATACAATAAACAATAATAAATATAAAGAAAATAAGAAATAATATCACGGCAAAGGGCTATTGATTATAGGTCTTTCAATTTTATTCATTTAAATTATATTTATTTCTATAAAATGTATTAATTCAATATCAACTGCTGGATAATTTATGAATTATATATAAACATTTAGCTCTAAACAATTCTATATGGTAGTAAAAATATAACGTCTGGACTGGAGCTCGCTCAGAACGTCCATTTCACTCACAGCGCAAATCGTACAAGTTCCAATTTATTCTTTTGGACCGTAAAAATCGACCAGTATTTGCGCTGCTTTTTCACAAACATTTTCACGTTCAATTTATTTTAATGCCCTTCAACCAGTGCCCGAAAACTTGCAAATAAATAACGTGAAACTACGCGATGATTCGATGGAAATCCGCTGCGAAATCAGCGAGAATAACTAAAGAGGCTAGAGTATCCATGCACGAAAGTAAGAATAATGCGAAAATTGAAGGAGAAAATACGTAGGAAACATATTTTCCGATGTTGTTACGTGCATGGAAAATCACCGCATTTGTCATCATTCTGTATCCAGGTAGAAATAGATACGGGAATGCATGGAATGTTCACTTTAAAAATTTTATTCCAATACTCGTTCTCTCTATCAAATCTCAATCTGCGCATTCAATCCGTCTTCATCTCGTCCAAAGGCGCGCAATTCGGGATACGGATTTGCACGCCATCAATTCACGCCCGGGAAAAAATACCTGAACACAACCACGCAGCAGACACAGGCATGCATGTAGGAATTGTGGATGTGTATGGGTGTACGCCACATACCATTAAATTTATAGATTCGCATTCAATTTTATTTTCTTCCGACGCAATAAGCTTTTAAATTATTGCCTCGCGTTTTCCGCATAATCTCTAACAACATGTTCGGCTCGATTCTGGTATACGCACACCAACTGTTCGGTATTCCATTAACATATTGATAGCTCGTATTTAAATTAAACACGGTCAAATGAGCCATACGTTATGGTCGGTGCATTTTCCATATTTAATTCATATATGATACATATTACTAAAAATATGATATAGCAACTACGGTTCAACTACTTGATATATTTTATTAAATTGCTGCAGGATAATATTATATATTTGAACATTGTATATTTTAATTGGGAAAATACTTTATGTTTTTGGTGTCTTTTTGCAAACGATATATACAATCCATACATTTGGATATACAGAAAAACCTTTGCTCATGGATAACTAATCCTTTGAAGACTGTTTGTTAGGAATCAATGACCTCTGTGCTGAAGCACTGAAAAATGCCCTGAAAGAAATCACATCCTGTGCTTTATCTGAGACTCAAACAGAGAACCTTTAAAATGAAGACCAGCGACTCTAACCATTCGGCTATGATTCGCCTTGTTTCAAAATGGATGTGAAGTATAAAATTGTATGTGAATCGTCAGAAGCATTTTGAACTGGTATTCATTGCACTCAACTTCCAGAAATTGGAATTAAAGGATCTGTAATCGCCTGGTAAAATCTATTAGATGTTTTTCCCGTATCACCAGGTTTATATTCAACGCATGTAGCCGTAAATACTGACATTGCTTTGTGTCCAACGTACATTCGGATATAAAGGGTTGCAGTTTGTTGGGGAGAGATTATTGCGGCAATATCTTTTGTTCTTCGGCGGATTAAAATCCAACTACGCTCGTTGACCTGATCTTGACACATCGGGAAATTCCCTGCGCTGCATCTGTGCGAGTGCCTGGCTAAGGGCTTTGGGGCTCCTCAACCTACCTACCTCACACCTTATGGAGATTACGTGAGCACCGTGAGGACTAAAACGGAATTGATTGGCCAAACTCGAAATGTCCCGGACGGTCGCCTACATTAATTAAACTACCGACAAACTTCAAACCCATCGAATTCGTTACGCCATTTTCTTCTCTGTTTTATTGCTTCCACATCATTTAGAAGATCCAATTCAGAAACACATTCTAAACTTACAAGTTTTGCTTATTCATTTATTTTAATTCTGAAACCCATTGAGCATAAATAATAGTAAAATCAATAAGCATACATTTACAAATTTTTCCAATCTAGAGTGTTCTCTAACATTTTAAGTCCTGCAGATAATATAAGAAATATACACTAAATATACCAGTATAAAACTTAACATATTGAAAAAAACATTCCAAGTTTCTCAATCTTTAAATGCACTGGTGTTAATTCCATATGAAGTTTAGCAAATTGATCTAGTAAATGTATAAAATGTTCCTTATTGTAAATGATTTTTGTGCTCCATCTGGTTTCGAAAGCTTTTAAAGTATTTTCTATTTCACCTCAGTATCTTTTTATTTTACGAATAACTTATGAAACTCAGATAAACGTGTGGAAGGTGGTGCCGGTAAATGAATTGCACGTGACAAATCCCATGTAATTGTATATGAGATTCCGCGGGTCGGCATATATCTAGCGAAATCCAACATTAGCACGCGATTCGGCCATTGATACGGCAATCCGATAGAGCCCACATAAATATTTAGGGTTTCATAAATAAAGGCACGCGGGGGCGGGGGTGGTGCGCGGTGTGCAACGAACAACAAACGGCGGGGCGTTCTCACTTTTTGACGTAACGACGAACCCAGGGGGGCGGCTGCTGGTGTTTTATTTTTCGAAGGCATGCGATGCGAAAGTGCGTGCAAACCGGGGGGCGGCCACGATTTAATTCATTAAGGATCGCCATAAACCATTTCACCTAACCCCAATTGAAAATACTATTCAATTCATATCAGAGTTTCAAGCAGAAACTTTATTCAGTTTTACGAATTAAACTTAAACAATTTGAATTATTGAAATATATAAAATCAATGTTTTAGTTAATCATGAATGATAAATAATGTTTCCTAAATGCCAAGAATTGCAATTCATCCAGATCCAGAGTCTTCAAACTGTATATACCTACTTCCTGAAAAGTCAATCCTTAAAACATGCATAATATAAAGAGTTTTTTGTGTTTTCATATTAGTATTATCCTCTGACAAGTATTATAGTCATGGCAAAAGTAATATATTCTAGATATCATCAATTATAATACACTTTTAATGCAGTTTACGATACAAAAACTTACTTGAGCAACATTTATCATTTTAACATCAGATGTTAGCTTTTAGCAGGGGTGCATTCTGATAGAAGATTCAGATATTTGCACGAGCCTAATGGAAAAGTGACGTATGATGACCAAATAAATACTTTTATTTATCGAAATAAATGATAAATTGCTTATTTTATGTCCATATTTCTAATATCCCTACTTGTTTGTTCCAGGTTGTCAATGTGGCGATGTCAGTTGTGTTAATGCAAGCGCTTAACAAAGAGAAGGAGGCATCAGATCCAAGAAATATGTAACAACAAACACTTACATATAACACCTAGTTGGTTAAAAATTATATAACTATAGTTCTTTTTTCTACCTTTAAATTATTATAAGTTTTACTTCCTACACATTGTCTAACTGAAATAGTATTATGTAACAAAATATATATATTGATTTAATAAAACGATAACAACAACAACAAGAAAAGGAAAATGGTGAACGGCGTTATGTGAAAATAATTGGGTGTTAATTGCAGCGTTCGCGTGGATCGTGACCGTAGCCGGAAAAACACATTTATTATTTAGGTGTTTGGAAAATGGGAGGACGCATTAAAACGTTCTCGAGATGCATGGGAATTATGCATTAATATTCGATCCCGTTTCCGACATCGCATAACGGGATTTTATGATTTTTGAGCCGTTGAATATTTCACAAGGGTAGTTGGAAATGCGTCTTGCTAAAAAGCCCATTCCCAATGGAAACTTGCTCACGAGAACAGCTACAGAAATGGAATTCATCGGCTTTAGGCGATGTTTAACAACATTTTTTTATACAGTAAGACTTCGTTTAGTATTTTAAGCTGTAAGTTGAGGTTGCAGGTGTCCAAATCAATATGTATTATCCACATTTTAAGTATAAAACCGAGATATTCCTAGTTGATTTTTTGGGACGTTCCAGATATCATTCAGTGACTTTTTATGTTTCTTCCTAATACTTATATACATATATTTGACAACAACCTAATCAGCTTCGAGTATACCACGCTATATTGAATCAACATTAATTCAAAAGTACTAATACATCGTTTACTGTATATTAACTTATTCTATATAGGATATGAAGGTAAATATGCGAGAATTATTGATTTTTTCTTTGATATTCTAAAATATACATATTACTTACTATCAATATGACTTGATGTTAGAACAATCATATTAATGACATTTTAGAACTAGAAATCAAGCAGTTCCAATGTTGATGAAGAAACCAATAAGATTAGTGAAAACTAGAACTTCCTTTTCTAAATGTGTAGGTCAATTTGATTAAGTTAATTCGATCGGTGTGCCATTCCTCGTCGCTCAAATCTCCATTGACAATTTATACAGTTACGTTAACGAGTTGGTACAAAGACCCCGAAGTTCCGGGTTCATCTGATCGCGACGCCAATTTTCATTTGGACTAATTCGGGATCTAATGCTCCAGCATCTATTTCCAAAAGCGGAATCTCGAAATACCCTCGTTATCACTCCACCCTCGCCATTTAAACTTTGTTTTACTGCGGTCCACACGCAAACGTTCCATCTTATTACAATTCTACACCATCTGTATTATAAGATACATTCACTAATTACCATTGCTATAATTAATTCAAATATAATATACTGAAAATATGAAAACGTTTACTTCAACACCAATTAAAAATAAATTCCTCAACGTATTTTAACGCAATTCTAAAGCCATATTTTGTTTATTATTATTATATTAGTACTGTTGTTATGTAAGTAAAATCATACTCCAATTATTAATATTGATTAAAAATATAATTCTGATTTCCGCATATTATTTCCCATGCTCAGCAAACTAATGAAGTATTACATAATAAGTTGTTGTTACCGTAATATAGTATACTTATCTCTTTAATTTCATAAATTGAACAATTTATAATTTCTTCGCATTATAAAAATGAAGTCATTGTATTTCGAATAACGGAAAAGTATTAATTAAATCCCTGCTTCCTCGTCCGCATTCGCTGGATAATTTGCTAAATCTTAATTAACTAGAAAGTTGCAGTAAAAATACATGTTCTTTACCGTTTTTTATGTGCTTGTTTTTGCTCCAAGAAATAGAAATTCTAGGAAAACAGTGTTGCATATCTAAAGTAAGTGTGAAACTATCATAGTTATTAATTAATTATACATCATTCTATATTATTTGTATTTGGAGCAAAACTAATCATTAATCAGCCCATTACAGCAATACCATTGTATTTTATTTTTCTTTGCATTTCTCTTTCTTTTTTTTTTGTAATTACTGTTGCAATATTTATATTATATACTGTCTACTACTTTAAGTATATTGCTAACTATATTAAATTGGAAGGTAAGTTTGAACCGAGAAAACCACATGTTCACTCGTAATATAATTTAAGGTATGCAGAAACATGTGATGTTAACAGTTCGACAAATGAATTCTTTCCAAAAGTATGTCGATTATTAAAGCACACCTGTTCAATACACTTCGACTCTCTGCTTTTACATACATTTCTATATATATAACCTCACACATATCATAACCATCTGTACCAGGTTACTTGCCTATATGTAATAATAACCAAATATTATGGATTATTAGTTTATGATTCATATGACGTAATTTAAATTTACTTATTCTATTAAATATCTATGAGAATGTACATTCCCTTGTTTGGAAAAATGTTAGGAATCATTATTATTAGTAATTGATTATTGTTCATTATAATTTATTATTACACATACTGAAAATAATATGTAATAATTTATATCTGATTATTTTCATGATCACGCACGTGTAATAACCCCATGTAAAGCTGAACTCTAGAGTATATGTTTGGTGTTAAGAAGAGGTCATAAATTATATATTTGAGTATATATTTTAGGTAACTTTTATTTCTAAAAATAGTAAGCATACCTACCAAATCTATATGTTTTTGGCATTGTTTCTATATAATTATTTAATTCCGTTTCAAGAAACATATGTAAATAAATTATATAGCATGTTTCTAAATCTTATCACACTGATAAAACGCTATTTTCTGAATTCAATAAATTTCTATAATCTTCGTTATCAAATTTTGGAAACTTTCTGATGGAGCCTTCTTGTTATTATTTATAGTTTCTTGGAAGTAATTTTCTTCTTCTATTACACATTCTACATCTATTTAATCATTTCATTTTAACTTCTTTTCAAAAACTTTCTTCTTTTGAACTTCCTCTGATATACTAAAATCCCAAAAAATCGAATTCCCGACTGAATCACAATACCGTCCCGTAATCCCGACTGTATTGACTTCGGATACGGTTGTCGAGAATTCAAATGTCGAGATTATTATTTTCGAGATTTCATACTAATTTATTCATTACAAATCCTATTTTTCTCCATTCTTATGTCATTTTCTTGTGTGATTTTCTGAAGCTTCGTTGTTAGAGGTATTATGTATAGAGTTGTGGATGTAAATTGATATTATTGTAAACCAGTTTCATCCTATTACAAGTTATTTAGAAACTCCTAAATTGTGTCGTAGAAGTAAGATAATTGATCAAAAACCGGTAATTGCCCTGCAATTGGGAAACGTAGTTCCTCTTGCAGTATTTTTCTACTTTGCTCCGGTATTTTTGTTTCTCGTCTGTTTTGTTTTACATGCAATTTACTTTCCACGACTTTTTGTTTTAATGGAGTTGAGATTGCAATTTCATCTGCTTGTGTATATTCAAGGGATGTTTTTACTAAAGGCTATTTGCAAGTAGAATATTGCGAATACCTTTGCGCTCGCTTGTATGGCAATCTTTTGCGTATCGAACCGGATGCACATCAGAACTGCTTCCATTAATCCGACGAACGGAAGCTGCCCCGCCTTTCCACAGCCTGGATGCATTAATTGGTTTTATTAGAACACTCATCTTGTTTCGTTCACAATTATTTCCATTTCGAACCATTGAACACGTAATTAGGGATTTCATTAAAATGCCGTTTAGACCAGGAACGAAACGAATTTAGAACGTGCATGGATGAAATGGGGCACGTTCGGATATTATCTTTCAATCAGATTAATAAAATCTCTGGTCGCCAGTTCGATGATGAATATGTTGAATAAATTAATCAAAATTGGAATACGTTTCTACAGATTAAATTATTAACATAATCCCATCAGTTTTGGAAGGCCGAAATTGCAAATGCAAACATTAAACACTGCTCGATGTGTAAACACTTTAACATCAATTTTCCCTTACCCAAAACGTTCGCCCTCCTCGCATCCCGTGTAATAACACTTTTTGCTTCACATATTTTTTTTTGTTACGTTTATTGCGCCCTTCCTTTTCATTCATAATTTTTATTGGCAGAAAACATTTAAAGTTGATGCAGTGTAAATAGATCGATACGAATAGAATTTTACGCGGCCATTATTTATGCTTTTTTGCCCGTTTTGATGATGGAAACACATCATACATTTTTTCGGTTGTGTCCAGCCAGCGTTGCTAGTTTTATTTTGTTTCATTTTGGTGGAAAAAAAATCACGTTCAATGTTCGAAATGCGTTTTAAGTTGTTTGCCCCTAAACGCGTGGAAATGCGTGTTGAGTGAGGGAATGTGTGAATATTAACAATTATTTTCAACCCCCTCGTCTACCCATGCACACATGAACGGTATTCACGGGGCTCGTTATTCTCTATGCAGCCTCTAAAACGCAGTATTGATTGGACTTTCAAAATATGATTCTATATATATATTCGCAATTAAACATCTATACGAATGCCATGCATATTAATATTCATAAATCACACATTCGGTGGTTATTTGATGAAATAACTTGATTGTTTAAATGTATATAAAAAGACAACTAATAATTAAGCCAAAACAACAACATGCAAATCAACGTGTATTTCTATAAATTGAATCTGCCTGTATACGTTTTTGGAAGGTTTCCAAATTTTGATTAATGCTCACCATCATTCCAGATTACGTGTCCAACTTGCAAAATGTTGATGTTACATCAACCAAATTACATGCTTTTTACGCAGTTTTTTTGTAATTACCTATGCTATTTGTTACAATGATTAAATTAGTATACTTTACTAATGTCATGTTTGACAATAAATAATTGAAGAAAAAAACATATTTACACATTGTTAAACGATTCAATATATCAATATATACAATTTTTATGTTGCTAGAATTTGTAAATTTGTAAACTTAAAAATTAAAATAATTTAGTGATTTATAAGAATTTTTGAAACTATTATTGTATACAAGAATATACTATAATATTTGTTGTTAAATAATTTAAAAAAAACTCAATATAATAAAAATTAATGAAAACATTCATACTACAAATATCATTAGTTCAGTTTATTATCTTTGTTAAAGTAATTAAAGACAGATTTTGATAAATATATATATATATAAAAAACACGATTCTTGTTTGACAATATTTATTCAGTTTGTAGTTCTTGTGTTAATTTCATCATTAGTGAATTAATTATTACTAACTATTATTCGTACTTATTAAATGTGGCAAACTACAAGTATTAACTGGCCAAGGATAGAAAACATCTAACAGAAACGTATATATGATGGTTGGTCATTTGTACCTTTTCAATTTTATTATTACACCGAATAAAGCTAAATCTTTTACGACTCCTGAAGTTTTATTATTTCTTCATTAATAAGCTAATGGTGCGGGAGAAGTTTGATGGAATTAATTTCATTTGATGAGTGGAAATGAAAGCAAATAAAAGCCAAAGTAAATAATGTATGGTTCGCTCTCTCTCTATGTGTCTTTCTATTTTTCCCTCCGCTCTGTATATACATATATAGCAGATTGGGTCAACATTTCTTTGGAGATAAATATATTGGCCAATCTCGCAGAAATTTTCCATCACGTACGAAGGAAACGGCAATCAATATCAAATAATAAATAGTGTACACGTTGTGTCCGATCTTGCATCGTAAATACAGATGTTGTAGACGTCCCGCTCGAAAATAGTTTATTCCAGGGACTCGCACGTCCGCATTCAACTAAATGCTATCGAACGGATTCAAAAATCCATTATGTATCATTCGCACAACTCGATTTGTCAAAATCAACAATGTATTCAAGAAATGTTTAACACTTGTAAATAGTTTAAGTTCTTAAAAATATCAACGTTTATATAAACCATGAGATAACTAGTTATTTCAAGAAATTGTATTGTATACAAATCCGTTGAATCGTATTATGAATTGCAAGTAAAGAATAAAACAAAACACGTATATTTTTTTTGTTTCCTGTTTCTCTTTGTTATTTTTTTATCTGCGAACAAAAGAGGGGTTGATTTGTATGTTTTCTTTTGTCGGACGCATTGTGCGTTGAATGCGGTAGTTTTATCTGCGTTTAATCGGTGAAAGAAGTGGAGATGTAATTCCCTTTAGAAGGGCGCAGCCGGCACTCATTTCTTTTTTATTTTCATTAAAATTTATACCGTTTTTAAAACTCGCCTCTCGCACGCATTAGATTCGCAAGAGATAAAAAGCCTAGCATCGATTTCCTCCCTTTTTTACACTTTAAGTACTGTATTATGTGCGTGAGGTTGGATAGCCTCCGACCTAAGGAACACGGGTTGCACATTGTAGGTAAACAGTTTAGCAGCATGCATGATCAAGATATAAATTTTAGAGGGAGCGTGCGGGGGACGTAATTATATCGCGACTATAAATAATAATGGCTGTTATAGTTTCCTAGGGAGCAAGAGAGAGGGTAGGTTAGAAAGTGTGCGTTTGCATGTTGGAGAGAGATATATCGTATCTGAGGAGGAGGAGGTAAGGTGGAGTAGAGCAAGAAGCTCAAATGTTACCTCCTTTAATTGCACCCCTATTTATCCTCCTCTCCAACTTTACTGCATAAGTTCAGAAACTCGGAGACTTAACAATGAATATCGACAGAAGAGGAAAGGTATACATATATATGTATAGACTCCTATTTAGTTCAAAGTTGCGCATTTGTTCGAATGGGTTAGTTACGTACTTCAGAAGCGCAGATAACACAAGTGCTACTACTTATTTGATTTACGTTTTATTCCTATATTTTAGCTTCGCAGGCTCTTTATCTATTCAACTCAACTTACCACTCGCGGTTTTATTCAACTTCTTAATACTCTTTATCCTCCGCCATCCTTGAACGCTGAATACGGTTCCCATTCCACAATATATTCCAACTGAATCGCGCATAACTCACACTAGAGTGCTCAACAAATAATAATTAATTCGGATAATAGGAAGTCGCTAGGAGGAAACAAATGTAGTGTTCCATTAAATCCCGGAGCACTAGTTTTATTCCATTACGCCACATACATTCTGAAGCCAAATACATTTATGTGCGCACTTTCCTGTCTGATGCTACCAACAACTACTTATTATATTCGCATAGCTCACATAAAAATGTACCATAATATAATGTAAAGAGTTACCTTACAAAATAGAGTATCTTCAACTGGAGCCTCATTATATTTTTCACCATTTCGTAACATCTAATATGACTGGAAATATTGAACCCAAACCTATCAAAATAACAATAGATTTTAAGCTAGGGGAAGACTCAAATTATATCAAAATATTTATGAGTAGTCTTTACCAATTTAACACCTCACTCAATAAGTTCGTAGGATGACATGCATGTATCGCCACTATTGACAAACCTATATGAGTTTTAGAAAGAACCAACCTTCATACGAGTCCTGTTAAAACTTTATGTTAATCTTAAATTTAGTTTACAAATTACATTGGTTTTAGTAACGCAACTTTTGTAACTTTATAAACAATAAAAAAATGTGTATTGATAAAACATTGTTTTCAGTCAAGAATAGTTGCACAATATTGTAGTAAATTAGATTAGATTTTGAGCTTGAGAAGTATATTGGGTCGTATGAACTTTCCCTTAAAGATTTTTGCTATTCTTAAATATACTAGATTTGTCATAAACAATTGATTTGAATACTACCTTAGAAAAAATTTGGCTTGAATCAAAATATACGTGTTAGGTTAGTATTTGTATAGTTTGAAGATAGAAGAGAAGAAAATGCAAAAAGTGATTAGATATGTACATTTCAGATTTATAGACCAATCGGAATATCTGCTAATAAAAATGTCAAAAACAAAATATTGTTACGTGAATTTACATTTAGACTTTAAAAATATTTAATTGCACTATCCTCCAGTGCTCTTAAGCTAGGTTATATAAATCGTTAAGATTGAAGATTTCCTCACAATTTTACTTTGAGTGGTTAAAATCAAAGATGTTATGTTTTAGAATAGTTAGTATATAAGTTGTGTTTATCAACTGTAAGTTTATTTCTACGTGATAGGTAAAGCAAATATGAATTTAATATAAATTGAAATTTTCTACTGGTCCATTTTTTACATATCCTGGAATATTGAGTTTAAGTAATAGAAATCCCCAAAATTAATGCCGGGCAAGAGCAGAAAACGAGTTAACGTTGGAATAATGAAGAAACATGTTTTTTTCAGCACTCGACCTTCTTTTCAGGAAGTTTACATAAAACGTGTTTGGTAGACGGCGAAGGCAACCACAATGCACTCCCTCACCCTTGACGCTAATGTATTTTCGGGGGCGGTCAGATTATGTGGGATTTTATGCGGGATATGTGAATGTTGTGCAGGAGGTTAAGGGTTGCGCGCACTTTTTGATGACTTCCCTGCTTCCACTCGATCACTTTTGCATTATGAGAGAGGATTATGAGAGTAGGTTTTCGGGGGGATGGTGGCCAAGGGGCGGAAAAAATTCCCGACCTAAGCGCGTTCCATATTGAATCCATTTTGCATAAGCACACATAACACGGAGGCTTCGCTCCACTCTTCCACCACTTCAACCCTATTATATGCTGCCTGCTGCTGTGCAAAAATAAAGTATGTTATGGGCTACACATTCTCCAATAAAACACATACCTAGCGATTGATGACATAACTAATTTCTTGCAATGTAATTCTATATTATAAAAGCTTTTAGTAACAGTTAAAACCATAAAATATACATAATTGTTATCCTGGAATTTGACATCAACTTGAGAGTCCATTTATAATATAACATTATAACTTCCTGTGATCCACTTACATTAAGTGCAACATTAATAAATACTATTATTCCTAACCATGCAACAGTAAATTAACCAAAATATTTTAGTCCAAACAGTATAAAACAGTGTTATTTATTGGATCCTGCAATCCGGCTATCGTTTAATTGAAATTAAAATAAATGTTCCCATTTTGATAGTAAAATTTATGAAGCCCTAATTCCCGGTCAACGTTTGTTCCTATTTATTTTATTTTTATCTGTCGAATTTACAGACTCGTGTGATCGTAATAACGCCTAGCGCCATATTTCACATGGAGCTTTTCAGTGTCAGTATGGACAAAATTATTTTGCGCTCGAAAAACGTTAATTTACTGTTATTGTCACTTATGTGCAACCGATTAGCTCATAATAAACGCTTTACAAACTGTAAAATGAGATACATAAATAAATATTCTAATGCCCTAGGCCCACAGTTTAAAAATAATTCTTATCATTTTATGTGTTCTTTTTAAAATATAAAATATACCCATACCTCGCTATACGGCCGCTCTTTATACGGCATTTCGCTATAACGGCCCTCTTCAATTAAGGCACGTTTTCGATTTACGGCCAAAATGTTTCGCTATAACGGCGAAAAAACTTTTTTGATGTCGATATATCAATATGATGCCAATTTTGCGCAAGCGCAATAATTGATTCCTTATACGGCTTTTCACTTTGTGGACGAGTTTTGTGGAACGTAACTAGGCCGTAAAGCGAGGTGTGGGTGTATTTAAGTTTAATGAAGGAATGTATCAAAATATTAATAGTATAATCTTCTTTATCATCCTTCTACTACTATCTATGTGTATCCATTAGTAATGTTTTTTTTTTTATTATTTACATCATTTAAAGACATAATTGACAAAATACAATTAAATTATAAAATATTAGTTCGTACATTTGTATATATATGTTACATACCAGAAAAGAGAAAATTATATAAAGAATCAAGAAAAAAGTACAAAATATAGTTAAGAAAATCAAAATATTAGCATATTCCTTTACAATTCAATAAATTATTAAAATCATGTGTTCTTATAAAGTTGTAACTTTTAATATGTTAAATAAATATATACATTGGCTAGTGCGTAAATATTGAATACGTTTGAAGAAGCAAATTACAATATAATGCAGTTGAATTGAAATTCATTTATCAATAACGTTGCTACATAAAATAATCTCGATGCATTTGATAATAGCAATACTTTGTAAATAAATACAACACGCTGCAGATAATAATAACAATCATAGAATTAATATTACACAGAGCGTGCATCCACTTTGATTTATTTATGATATTATTGGAAACATAAATCAGTTTACCTCAACAAAGGGCATATCAAATGAATAATCCAATTAAACCTGTTTAGATCACCATCCTATTATGGCGAGCCGATTAATTGGTAGCACTGCAATGAAAAAAATAACCATTCCCATAATTTGCGAAATAAATATAATATAGTAATATCTGTATGTGAGGGAGACAGCTAGTCGTAGCATGCTTTTGTCTGCATTAATTAATTGAGCCTTTGTGGAACATGAAAGTTTGAATCTCAATATCTACGTGTATGCTATTAGAAATGAGATGCATTTAACTGTTTGTAAATTGTAATGTTGAAATTAATATTTTGGGTTAGTCAACAATTTTGTAATCAAATTTATTTCAAATATATAAATTTTCTTATTCTAAATTTCATATTTTATTTGATCCTTATTATAACCAGTAAAACCAATTCAAAAAGTTATAAAATTATCGAAGTAAATGGTAATGTGATGCTGCAAATTTAGATACATTGTCATTTCCCAACTTAGCTCCAATACTTTCCTATAAGTTACCAATGATACGTGAGGTCTTATAATGATTCCTTGTGATTTCTGTTATTTTGACCTAAGAATCCTTTGATGTCATTAGTTATCGAAAAAAAATATATGAAGTGATAATTCTGTTACTAATGAAACAGAGCATTATTTTTGAAAAGATGTAGTTTGTGCTGATTGATCCTTATTGAGCAAGTATCATTCACAATTGATGTTATTATAAATGATCCATTTTTCATCAGAAGTGAAGCATATGAGATGCATATTGTAAATTTTGATTCTTTATATTAAGTAAATCTATTTCAACTTATGCAGAACACATATTTGGAGCTTGCATATATTAAGTGATTACAATTATAATTACATTTATACTGTCTGAAAAATCTTGCACAATTATAAGAGTATTCGTATCGAAGATGTCATTCAAGTAGTCATCATCAAATTTGGTAAGTCTACCAGAAAATTGAGGTTATAATTAAATGAAAAACATGTGTTTTATTGTAATCTATTAAGCAATCGAGATCAAAAACTTATTCTAACTGAATGGATAAGAGTCTCAGCATGACAAAAAGGTGCTGGTTCAAATCTCATCAAAGAAGATAACCAACATTTCTCGGTCTGCAATAAGTTCTGTTAGGATCTATACAAGGCATAATAAGGCGGTTACATAAAAAAAGCTTCAGAAGTATTCATGTCTTAAGAAATTAATAAGTATATGTTAAACATATTTGCACTCCATGTTAAAAGTAACAGAATTAAGCATAATTCGCTTAAAATGATATTAATTAAATGACAAAAGTCATAACTGTCAGAAGTCATAATGCTATCGTATTTGTGAAAACTGAAATTGTCAGCCCACAAGTTCAAGTACAAAAACCTGCTAGTTCTAGGAAGAGAGTTCAGAGCTCCTAATGGAAGAAAAACGCAAGAGGTGTCACATTACAGCGTCACTAAAATAATAACGACGGAGCGAAGTAAAAGCCTAAAACCAATTCCTTGTCATTGTGCTTAGTAGTTCCCCTTTGTTTCTGGTCTCCCTTTTTTTACAGCTCTCCGTTTTACGCTCTCCATTAGGAATATAAAGCGCTGAAAAGGTCGCAATTATTTTCTATATATAAACACGAATAACATATTACGAAAGTGCATGTAAACACAGTTTAACGACGGTCGCATGTATAGATTATAGAAAATTCCACACATACTTAACCAAATACAGGTATCCCAGTGAATAAAAAGAAGGAAAGAAAATAATAACGAATATTTTCCAGGCCCGACAATTTTCACCATTCCTAGAATGCGTTAACTGTACAAGTGGAATAAAATGTAACAAGGGCAATAATAATAAATAGTGGTGAAATTAAAATAGTGAAAAATTCTCTTGCATTTGTCAACCGTTTCCTCGTCCGAACGTGCGTCCCTGCTGAAATTACATTTACATATTAATTTACTGCAGAACTCGCATGTACTTGATTCTTGAAATGTTGCCACTGCAACAATTAATATTTCATGAATATTTTGTTATTATTAAAATGAAAAAATAATGAATTTAAATTATATATGCAACAAATTATGTTTATTAGAAATGACATAAGTTTAAGGGAATTTATAATTTGTATTTGTTTATATTTCTTTTACAGAGGTCACTTTGTTACTACTAAACAGTTTATTATTATATTATTCTTGCATTAAATACTATTTTTAATGAATTACAATTCCAGTAATTAGGTTTTAGAGTGTTTTCATTTTATATTGAATATACAAATGAACGTTTTACAAAAAGTCGTGCAGCATAAATTGGAATGTATTGAAATCAAAACCTAAAATGACGAAAACAAAAATATATTTCTTAACGGTTGTTTTCATTTATTTTTTTCTCTTCAAAGCAGCAATAGAAAGGACGCTGAAATTGTTTATTTACGCGCTAGCTTTCTCTCATAATTAAGAGCAAAATTCTCCCAAACCATCAACGAAACCAAATTTTACTTTTACACATAAAGAAAAAAATGTCTTTTTAATTGTTTTAATCATGTAATTTCGCAATTCACAACGAACAATATTATAAAAATTGTAAACATTTATTAAGAATATGTAAAGTTATATTAGATTTATACTCAGAAACGAAGAAAATTATTATATTACACAAAAAGGATGATCTATTCGTAATTAGAGAGTTATATTGTATAATTACTTTCTAATGTACTTCTGCCCAAATTTCTTTTAGATACAATTTTAATAACTATATGAATTAGCTCTAGGCATAGCAAGTCTTGATGATCACTTTCTAATTTAATATTCTTTGTAAATTATTGCTTATGAAATAAAATAAGTACTGTAAATAGAGAACAATTTCTGTATTAAGCGTATAGAAATGAAAAAAAGATGTTGATTTAATGTATTCTATACGAAACTCTTACAAAATGAATAATGAAGGTAAAGTGGCAAGAAAAGTGTATGCGTTTACCTGCTATTCATCGATTAGTTTGACTTGTTTTATTTTTGGAAAGTTTTCCAATAATAAGATAAATTCACTCTTGTAATGAAATGAATCTACTTGTTGCCGTTATATATTAGTTATTAACTTTGTCAAATGGCTTTTCGTATTATTTTTAGGTAATGAATAATAAACAATAATAATATAATATGTTACTTCTTTATTTTGCTTAAAAATAGTTAACAAACAAAATATATAAAAATGAAAACAATAACAAAATTTTTAAACGAAAACGATTTTTCATGATGATGGTGAATGGTTTTCGATGAAAGATGATGATTTTTGTTGCTCAGCTGCTTAGTGCTTGCTGTGGTGGTAGATGACTTTGTAGACTGGGACCTTGACTGGTACTGGCCTTGGGACTGGGATCTGGACGTGCTTCTCAACATGGACTGGCACTGGCTTTTCTACTGGGTATGGGACGGACTTCTCGACGATGTATGGTACTGGCTTCTCAACGGGGATGGTGATGGTCTTGATGACGGGAACGGCAACGGGTTGTGGGACGTGAATGTGGACTGGGTACGGTTGTGGGACTGGTACAGCCACTGGTTTTGGCACTGGGACTGGGACGGAGTGTGGGATTGGCACACCGACGTGTTTGTAAACTGGGATGGCTACTGGTTTCGTGATTTCCACAGTTTGGGATACGGCGTGTCCTCCGTGGCCGCCGTCTCCGCCAGAGAATCCACCGTGTCCACTAATATCGCCAGAGAATCCTCCGTGTCCTTCGTCGCCACCGAATCCCCCATGCCCTTCGTCTCCTCCGCCGAAACCGGAATGTCCTTCAAATCCACCTTGATCACCACCGTCGTGTCCATAACTACCCGCATATCCGGCATTTACGGACGCGAACACGCAGAGGACAGCTACAGCAACCTGATGATGATATAAAACCATATTTGTTAGATATTGTAAAGAAAGTGAAGCAAATTGTATTTCTTATTGTTTTGTCATTTGAAAGTTATGCTATATATAATTAAATAATTAGTAAAAGAACGTGCACAAAAGTAATTGTAAGGAAACTCTTAAACCTTTATAGAGCTAAACGATGTATGCATTAATAATAATGATGCAGAGTCGGAATGAAAGTTCAAGATGTGTTTAACAAGCAGAACAAGAAAAGAAGTAGATGTAGAGCACACACTCGTGCTAAGTACATTCACTTTCAATTACAGATCGGATGCAATTAATTCCAAGATTTTTAATTATTGTAAATTGTAATTTTTTATTTTAACAGTTATGTTCTTGTACTTACGTAGGTATTCATTGTACACTTGACTTGTTGTGTACAAGGAGAGATGAAATGAGTGAATGTGGTGATTGGATGGAGTTTTAAAAACTGATGGTTAAGGCTGAGGTTACCGCTGCTTTTATACTAGGCGGAGATGTTAGAGAGTACGATTGGAGTGTGATACACTTTCACTGGGATCCCCGCAAATTTGCCTCCTCTTTGCCATCCATGCAGATATCAGCCATCAATCATTCACATTCCGCCGAATTTGTTCGTGGCCAATGACACCGCATTTCACGATGTGCCTCTGCTGAATCAACTTCACGTCAAAGTCAAACATATTTGCATCGAAAACAAGCATATATTTTGATTCACATAACATTGAATCGCACTTACATACATACGTTCAATTGTTTCATGACAAATTCTGCACGATTTTCACATAGAGTAAGTTTAATATTAATGTAATTTTTGATAATATCAGGTTATTCCTGTAATTAATTAATGATATTTAATTTCTAGAAATATTAATATTGCATTTTTTCATCGAATAATGCAGTATATATATTGGCAGATATATATATTTTGTTCTTGATGTGACAATTTATAACGATATCCAACCTATACATCAGTAAATCACGAAAAATCGTCGTTGCAGACACTTTGAAACCGTTAGCTATTGACAACTAATCCCTTGAAAACTGTGTTTATTATAAATCCAAGGCATCAGTCTAAAAGCACTGAAAATACCCTGAAATAATCCACAAAATCCTGTGTTGTATCTGTGAAACGAACCGATGACCCCAAAGTGTAGATCGGCGACTAAATAACAATACTTCTATTGTTATTTAGTATTTATGAACATTAACAATTTAATTCATTAGTAACTTTTTTTGTAGAAGAAAAGTAATCTTGCATAGTAACTACTATGTGTAACCAAAACTATTAAATTTATCAAATTAAATTATATTATCACATATTTTGTATATATAAGATTATAACGAACTAATTAATCTTTATAATTACTAAATAATTGTATATTAGGTAAATTGAAATAATGTAAAACATTTAGTTTGCGGCAAAAATACCATAGTTGATAGCCCGATATCCATGGAGGTTCAGTAGATCACGAGTTGGTAAGAAAGGGGATCTTAACAACAAATTTACCTAGATCAGCTTCTTATTAAAGTCCTTTTTACCAAATGAGTCTCTAATTTATATAAAAAAAATATGATTTCCAGTTTTCAATTTATTACATTTTATTTATTTTTAATTTTAACTTTGTTTGAAACAACAATTACAACAACAAACTCAATACAATAAAAATGAAGAAGTCACTAAGAAAAGAAAATTCGATTACTGCTGGAAATGCCCCTTTTTCCATATATTTTTTTACACATTTCGGATCAATAAATTATAATTAAATGTAATTAAAATACAATAATTATCTTTGCAAGTGATGTAATAACTGTTTTTATTCCTTTGATTAATTAAGTAGAAAGTATAGACGGACTACAGAAACCGGAAATTTACAGTAATCCAATGACCTGCGTAGCAAATTTGGACTAGAACTTGTTTGTTTTCTTCTATTTCGTCTGCATTTAATGTAACGTTATATGAATTAATTGGAACTAACCTTTTTATTAAAAAAAAAACTATCTTAAATTATTTTATTTTCTTACATTCTATAGAAAATAGATTTCAATTTCTAATTTATAATAGTCTTTTTTAAATAAAAGTTGTACGCATATAGAGTTATAAAAAATATAAATTAACAATAATTTTAATATTTATAGTCATTCTATTGAAACTAAAGTTATTAAGGCATTACAATCAGTATCCATTTTTTCTGAAATTCTTAATATGATGAAACTTGTTAAATAATTAATGTTTCTAATTAATTTTGAAATACTTTCTTTACTCGTGAGCAACTGGATTTATGTAATTGTAATTGTAAAGTGTTTTGGAAAAGAAAGTATTAAAGGTATAATGGAAAGGTAGTATCAAAACCAGGATACGATTTGTGTGCAAGAGATCTCCGCCCAAGCTCATTATTTTATGCAAGACACGAGCTGGAGTTCTTTCTTATTTCGATCAATATAATTATTCACAGATCACCTTCTCCAAGTAAGATAATACTCTTTATATAAAATTACAATTCCTTGAAGTAATTGAAATAAAACCATAAATAAAATATAAAAAAAATACAACTAACTAATTATAATTAATTTACTAAATTAAGCTTGAAAAAAAAATATGTTACAACAATATTAATTATAGCTGACATTCACTGCACAACAATCGCTGTTCGTTACTGTTGCGGATCTTCTTTGAAATAATTAAAGAAAAAAACATCGACTACAAGCAATTATAAATATATTCTTATTCTTATACAGTTTTAGATTACGTTCACTGCGGAATTCTTGCATTTTATTTTTATTTTCAATACATCAATTTTCGATTAAATCAATTGAACTGGTTCAGTCGTTTGTGTATAAGAAAAGGTGACCTAAACTTTTAATGGACTAGAACAAGTTTCTTTGCGCGCTGGAGGAGGAAATGAGTGAGCAGATTTTTGGTACTCAATTAAACTACTCGTGTGTGAATCTCAATCATTCCAAAAGTTACCGTTCAACAGAATACACGTCATTTTATAAAGACTGTAAATATTGAATATTCTTAAAGTTTTTACTAATATTATATTCATTAGATGTAATAATTAATTAATTAAGTCTGATGAAATCTTCCTGGACTAAAAGTTCTGTTTATTTAACGTGGGTAAACCATTTTCATTAATTATTTATATTTAAAAAAATATCCTGATATCAATTTTATATGAGCAATTTTCATTCTTTCATGCACTTCTTTATAAATGTTTTGATGAAAATTTACATTTTTAATGAATTAATCATAATTATTATAAGATTTATTGCAACTGATGCAGACAAATAAATTAACAATTTCCATTAATAAAATAATATTCTAACAAAATCACAAAAAAAAACAACTGTTTATCTGTCACAAAAGGCTACTGACTATAGGGGAGACTGCTCATATAACTTTAACAAAATCATCAAATAATAACTAAAAAGAGAAGCACTTATAGTGGATATTATTATACAATACTTTAAGAAAGTTTATAATAATTTATATTTTATTAACAAATGATTCAATGTTAACACTAAATTTTATATTGAAGATATACTACATATTTTACACTCGTTATTTATGATTAGAAGTATATTGAAATTAATTTCAATAGTTTATTAGTACAAAAATTATAATTACTTTTGCAAATTAAAGAAATTCTAATTATTTAGTCTACGTTGAATAAATAATAATTAAGCCAGTCTGTTCGAATTAATGATATAACTCATTAATGAAACACATTCAATAAGAGTCACAAGAAATGAGGGAAAGATGATTGCATGAAGAAAATATATCAGAGATAATTAAGGGAGTAATAAAAAGTATCAGGGGGTTTCGTAATGTATATAGTAAGGAGCAGATGATGGGATGAATACAATTTTTTTTCCTTCCTTCGCAATGTAGAAATCGAAGTGAAATGGCGTCTCGCGGGGTTGCATGAAAAAAATAATTGCGAGAGAGCCGGGTAAAAATACTAATCACCCGCAATAAATAATGGTTCTGGGCCAAAATATGCGGTGTAATCGATTTTATTAATGCGCCCTCGGCGGGTCGAGAGCAAGAATAATTGTAATTTATGTTATCTTCGTGATCCTCGTTTCGCCCCGTGCGATTTCCAACTGGGTCGATTTCCGACTGGGGTTTGTTTGTGTAAAAATCGAATAATGCTTACGAAAAAAATAAATAAATAAAACGAATCCACCACATTCAATTTGTGCTACGAGCGAAAAAGACTTTTAAGTGCGTTTCACTGCCTGTGTCGCTTAAATATTTAGTTTTAAGGACAATTAACTTTTCTTCCCTTCCCTTCCTACCCTACCACTTAGGGTGATATTAGGCCCATTTAATTTAATTGTGTTTTATACCTACAATTCTACAAATCTTCACCGTATTTACATTTATGAATGATTTTTTTTAAAACGATACTAGCATTAACAATGTTTAGTGTCTTTCATTAAATGAAATCTTAGAAGATCCTATGAAAGGGCGATTAAAAAGCCCCGTTTGCTATAACTATATATATTTTTCTTTGGTGAGGGTGGATTAAAATGCGAGATGTACGGGAAGAGAATGTTGGAGGGACCGGGGCGAAGGGTAGGTAGTCGAGCAGGAGGAAGCTTCAAAGGAAATAATAAGGGATTTCCATGAAGAAGAACTCGATATCGAAAATGGTAAAGCTTCATTCCCGATAGAACAATGACGTTCTATAAGTTGGTGCATTTTCTCGGTAGTTTGCAGATGGGATTTCCAAAGGCGAGTTTATTTGAAATTGTAATTACTTTTAGGTGAAGCTTTGCAAATTGTTCCTTCAATAAAGTTGCTAATAAAACAATATCTAATTATAGATATATGTATTATATAAGAACTCATATGTAATGATTATTAAATTGGTTAACTATTGAATATGAAATAATATTGTAAGATGAAGAGATATATCATTTGCATATTTGTCCTCCCACAAATGTAATAATCTAATTTTTATGATATTACATAAACTTAATTGGTAAGTTGATATCTTTATTGTAGACAGATTTGAAAATACTATTCGAAAATAGTTATATATCAATCGAATATATAACGTAAATATGATGCAATACTTTATTGACGTTATTCTCGCTTTCCCCAAAATAAAAATAAATAAATATTGATGGTGTTGAATGTTTTAGAGAGTTTCCATTAATTGCACTAAAATATTGATTCAAATTTCAGGAAAATGTGAATAAAATATGCGTAACTTTTTATTTTGTCTAGTAAAAAGTCCTATTTTTAAATAACTAAATACACTCGTTATAAGTCCGCTCTTTATACGACATTTCGCTATAACGTCACTCTTCAACTAAGGCACGTTTTCGATTTACGGCCTAAAATGTTTCACTATAACGGCAAAAAAAACTTGTTTTCCATGTGGATGTATCTACATGTTGCCAATCTTGCGCAAGCGCAATAATTGATTCCTTGTACGGCTTTTCGTTTTACAGCCAAGTTTCGTGGAACGTATCTAGGCCGTAAAGCGAAGTATGTGTGTATATTGATATTTGTATAATTGTATTATTGACCACACTATTTTAATTGACTCGATTTTGGAGACTTAAGAATATTTTTCAATATCAACAGTAAATACATTTTAAAGAGTGGTCATCATGCAACATTTCTTCAATTCTGTCAGTGAATTACAACTAAAATATAAGGAGCACTTCTATACGAATAAATACGATTTAAAGAATGACCATTTGGTTTTAATTTGAAAGTTTAATTATCAATTTGTAGCTAACACTTTCTTATATATACGCAATAATGTAAATATACAGCTTTTCGATGCTTAAAAATATATTTTTCAACTTTCCAATAAATTACAACTAAATGACGAATGGTGCAATAGTACCACTGAATACTAATTAAAGAAAGATTATTCACCTATAATTTGAAAACTTAATTATTAAATTTTAGCCAATAATTTTCGAGATACAAGCAATAATGTAAAGACACTGTTTCTTAACATACTTAAAAAATAAGTCTTCACTTTGACAGTGAATTACATCTAAACTATAAACGACATGACTATACCAATAAATACGTTTTAAAGAGTGATTATTCAGCTTTAATTTGAATGCATAACTATTCATTTGTCGCTAATAGTTTTTGAGTTATAAGCTATAAGCTAAATACTCTGATTTTTTTAGGAATCAAAATGCTATATTTATGGGTATATAGCATATGCTGTCTATTGTTTTGAGAAGAGGAAAACCTTGCATATGGACCACGGTGGAGTCGTGGTAGTATGGGATTCTTACCCACTAAAAACTGAAAATATAGCATATGCTAAAGATGCAATTTGATTTCAAATATATTGTTCAAATAAGTTAGATTATTATAAGTTCATTCAAACTCTAAACTCAATTTTTATTAACGACAATCATAATCGTTATTAATTTACATTATAAAGTTATGTTTGCAATTTATAGTTACCTTGTATTGATCATTTATTTGTTTACAATTATCATTCCAAATGAGCTTCTCTATATTTCTGGCAACTAAATTACAATAAATTAGACGATTTAATCGCATGACATAAACAATACAAAGCATTTGCAATTGTAGGAGACACATCTAGACTTGGATTTGCGATCAGTATTTGTCGCTACGTTACTAACAAACCCCGATGATGCAGAACCAGTCATCGTAAACACTTCGGGGATAGACGCTCAAGTATAATGCGAAATTATTACGGTCCAGAGATGTGTCCGTAATCACCATTAAAACAGAGTTAATTAAATTACTAACTGTTAATACACAATGAACGCCAATATTATATTACATATTCCGTATCGATTCGTGTTACACCCGGTCCAATCCACGAACGTTCAACTGCCCATTATTAATTGCAAAATTTATATTTACAATGCACATTTAAATGAAACAAGTAACAATGTTTCGATCTGGAACAGTGCAAAAAAAACGTCAAATGGGACATAAAATGTAATGCGATTTTAATGTAATCTATTACGAGTCGAAATCAATATTCGTATAAAATATATTTTATACACAGGTGTATATACAGAAATACACATATTACGATTTTATTTCATGAAATTCGAATATTTATATATAAATGTTATTTATTTTTTCCATTATTTTTAATTGTGTGTTTTATATAATTTACAAAACTATCTGTACAAATATTTAGTTTGGTTTTTTGTACAAATGGAAACAATTCTTTATAAAGCTTTACAAACTAATACTAGTTATTAATAGCTACTATTAAATAAACATATGTTAAATAAATTGATACATGGGTATGGAATTATATTAATCATTGTAATTACTCAATTACAATAGTAAATTACTTTTCTTTAATGAGAGAAAATAGTCTCAATCTGTTAATTTCTAGTAAATATAGAAAAAAATAATTATTTTCCGACGGAAAGGCTCCGGTCAATACACTATTTGTAGAATAATAAAGATAGATACAATCTGCAAGTCAATCACTGAAAATCTAACAAATAAATTGAATGTTAATTATAGTAATCACACTATCTAACTATATATTCAACGTAATACAAACAAATCTTATAAGGTAATTCATTCGAATCTTTCAAATGATGCATGAAGTTCTAGTTAGGTCATGCATCAAAACGATTTAGAAACACTGGGTTTCAATAAATGTTGAATATTAGTTACAAAAATTATCTAATTGTCAAACAAAATATAATTTCAAATAGTTAGACATTTCGATTGTCGAAAACCGAATTTATTATTTTCATTATAGATTAATTTGTTAATGACTTCATCGATGTTCTGATAGTGCATGTGCTATAAATTTAAAACGGAAATATTATAAAATTGTCAACAATGGTGAAAGTTTCAGGGAGTATATACTAAAGTGACGAGAAAAGTTGACACGGAATTTCATTTCTGCGAGAAAGAAAGTTCCTCGAAGTAATTTACCCATAAAAGCATGAAACCCCATAAGACCCAAGACTTTTAAAATACAGGGAATGAAATACACCGTCTCAATTTCCGGTTCGCTGCATAAATATTGAAATAAAGCTTCATGCTTTTTCGAAAACCTTTTTCAAAACTATACACAACTACATTTTTGACACCAAATACAAATGTTACATTTTATAAACAGAAAAAAGTTATTTCAGTTAAATACTATAGGTCTTCAGCAAAAAAAAAATAGACAAAAATATTGATTTTTGTTCAGAATTTTGAAAATAAAAATGTATATTTAAAATTATTTAAAATTTTATGTAATATTTAATTAGATTAATAAGTGGCTTCTGATTGAAGTAGTTGAATACGTTATGTTTTAAATAAAAAATGTATATATTAACTTTTGTAAACTGCAAATATAATTAATAAATTAATAACATATGAAATACGGTTACGTAAAACTTAAATAACGCGGTTGATAAACACTTATCTATAGATAACTAATCTGGTACCATTTCTATATGTACTTGCAAAGCTAAGTTTTTTACTATGAATAAAATATATATAATAACATATAATGTAATTTCTTACAGAGTACAAAATCTGAATAATCCGTAGAGACATAGAGCGAATTTAATGATGTTAATTATTCTAAGATTAACCTTTATTGCGGAGAGTCGTACAAATGATGCTGCGTGAGTTGCATATAATTTCTGTAATCTCGTCACGAAAACGCGGGGATTGCAAACCGCTCGAAGAAGTTCGGATTTAACCACATTATTCCAAGCAAGAACTACAATAGGAGGCAAAGCAAACAAATTTAGCTAATTATTTCTCATGGGCATTCACTAAAATAATTGATCATTATAGAACAAATAGGCAAATCTTCAAACTTGTACCTTGTTATTTACTTATAATTAGGGATTGTTAAATTGTATAATATGACAATTGTATTATATAATTTCTTCAATATTTTAAAACAATGTAACTAACAGCCATTATATAAAGATTTCTTTGAATTATTGTATATACACGTAATGTAAACTAACTCATGTTATGGAATAAGTAAATACTCTTAGAATGTATAAGAATTGTTTCAAATTTTATTTTGATCTACTAAAGTATTTATATTATAGAAATTTCAAGTCTTATTTGTATTTAACTTATATATATACTTAGCTGCATATCAAAAAATAAGAAGAAAATTTAATATTAATTCTATTCTGTTCAACTGTAAAATTTCAGACAAATCTATTAAATATTAAATGTAGATATTCATGCTTAATCTAAAATGTATATAAGAAACTATTAATTATATACTGTTACACGGTGCAAGATATAAACCATTCATGTAGTGAACTCGACAACTTGCAACTATAAGTGCAGAGTGTGCTATAAAGTAAATAGTAGATGATATACCTGAATAAGTAAAATAAATATATGAATATTGTAAAATCGCTTTATAACTATATTATATAAACAAAAGGTTTCGTCAACAAAAGTAATAATTATTTATGACGTAATAATCTCGGAAATCTATTTAGTTTTCTGATTAGTTTAGTAATCAAAAAACTAAATAAATGCAAAAACAATTTTGTTTCAGTTGTTCAATTTGCTTCATTATTATAAATGGTTTCCTTAAAACTCAGAAAAATGTAATAACAGTACTGTTAACACTTGTTACATAATATAAGAATAAACTAGTGAATGTTATGTTTTCGGTCAATAATCATAATAAAAATGTAATTAAAAATGATCAAACGCAATAACGAAATGTTCTGTAAAATCACTTTTCTCTATTTTCGTTTTTACTTTGTCATGGTTTTCCGTACACCCAAGAAAATAAACCGTATAAGAAAAAAATTGTAATCATTACAAAATTATACTATTCTATTTTAAATTATTTTTTAAATTTTTTATGGACAGATCGAAGTTGAAATAAGTTTTGTTTATGCGATTAATCTATTGATTCGAATGGATTAACATTTGATTTTCTGTAAACGATAAATGTTAAAATAAAATTTTGACTATGGCCAATAGCCCTTTATATCAATTGTTTCTTTGTACTTCTTCAATTTTATTTTTATTGACAAATTGTGACAACAATAAATATAAAATATAATACTAGAGTAAAAAACGACTTTTTATAATTTTAAAAGAAATATAAAAGAAGTGTTTAGTTGGTAGTCTAAGTAAATTGTTGTTCTTAATAATTCTTAGTTCCATGCAACGGCGATTCTGAATCAATCAGCTCACGTTGTGTGTGCTCGGTTGACGAGTGTTTAAACTTTACGTAAGCAACACCAATTATGCTCATAGGATTCGGCAAAGACCGAAATGAAAGCCGTCACGCGAAAAGTAAATAATTTGGGCTGAAACCATTAAAGGAGTTTTCTAAACTGTTGTAGGAAGTTGTAATGCATTGCATTAGCATAACGCGCGAAGACCGATACTGGTTTACTGCGTTACTCGAGTTGGCCCACTGCCCATCGAAGCAAGGGTAGCAAAAGGGAGAGGTATATTGTGTGTCAGAGAGAGAGAGAGAGAGAGAGAGAATGGAGGGTAAAAAATCTGGACGACCCCGAAAATAGACCGTCGAGGAACGCATTTAAAGGCACTAAATATTTTCGAGCAAGATGGCGGTGACGCAAGGGCTCCTTTCGCCGGGTGTAGTGACAATGGCACTGGTTTGTTAGCAACGGGTGTACTGTTTCTGTGCCCTTCGGTTTTTCATCAACAGGGTGTTTTTGTGATGCAGAATAAATAAATAAAAACGGCTGTGGTGAGAATTAGAAGGGAGAAACCGTCGGAACTGCGAAGGGCACGGAATATCGAATATGTATAGCCTGGTGTCCCGCGCCTGAGCGTTCGCCACCAGCGAGGCGAGGTCACGTGACCTCACACCGACGCAGTATGGCAGCGTTCGGGGCCGGAGATGAAGCCTGTTTTTGGTTCAGTATTCTCGAATATTAACGGGCGTGAAGACGTGTCTTTCGGGAGTCTAGGCCGCAGTACTGGCATATACCTATACTCACAGCATTGCCAATAGGCAGAGATAGATATAGAGTACAGAGAGGGCAGCAAAACAGATACGCCGTGTGCCGTGTCGCACACGTACATTATTCAAACAGCCACGAGCGTTTCACTACTTTCCTCTATTTTTTTTTTGTTATTATTTCGACTGTCCAATTTAGAATGCGTTGACCCAGTGAGCAGCATAACCAGATGGTCCACTCAATTGAACGAAACCAATAAAGTTACTTTGCGAAAACGTGCGAACTTTTCGAAAACAGTTTTGTTTTATTGTTTCTTCTTCTCAACACCATCCCTTTCTTTAACATAATATGAGACATACTAAAAACAGTGTGTGTGTTCCCATGTGCGCAATTTATTAAACTGTTCATTAAACTGCTAAAACGTAACATAATAAAATATGGCACTGAAACATGCCCTAAGTACTATCGTGGTACTTGCGTGTGTTGTTTGCTACCACAATAGTTGCTATTGTGGTTTTGTGTTTGACGATATCAGTGCGATCAAAGATAATAGAGATTTAAGACCGCACACCCCCTTAGTCAACGTGTTCTACAATGACTTTTGGGGAACTCCGATGCACAAGGTGAGGATGCAACTAGTTCACAAATATTGTAGATGTATATATAAATATATAGAAAGAGAGAGAGAGAGACAGGTATAAAAGTCCCCGGCTAATCATTGCCGAGATTTTATTACACGACCATTTGGACGTTAACCCTTGGGGAACAGGTTTTAGGATCGGATGCCTTCTTGCGGAAAGCGAAAAACCTCTCGGCCCAGACGGACTTCATTAACACTTAAGAACTTAATACGCTAAAAACTTAATTGTGACACGAATCGCATTCAAGGATAACGAGCCGCGTTCCAAGTTCTTTGCCCATTATATCAGATTTCGTACGCTCAGTCGGTTTCGCAAATCGAATCGAATCGAAATTGTCTCCTCGGATATTACGTATTCGTGTGTACCAAACTTTGCAGGAAATCGGAATACGTTTGCCGTGCAATGAACTTACTAGTTTCTCCATCTAATCACCAATTTTCCGCATAATAAAAAGATAAACTCATGTTTTATAATTATATAACTGGTTTCAAATATTATTTCTTTTCAATTAACAGGTGTTTAATTTTGGAACCTCAGCATATCATCTTTCAACGAATTGTTAATTATATTTTAGCAAAGAAAATGCATTTATCACATAAAATGTCACACACAAGACTAACGACCTCCTTTACTAATTAATTACTGCCTGTCATTGCATGTGTAACTTAATTAGTTAGATTTTTTATTACTTATAAAATATAAATTTAAACTTATTAAACTATTGTACTTTGAAGAAAGTTATACTTTTATATAAAATATTTATATTTAATGAAAAAAATATTTCACTTGATTAATATAGCTCCATCTTTAACAAGTTACAAAAAGATAATATGTTTTGGATAGAAGTTATATATTTTTTAAAGAATGTTATATAAATCATTTGTATTTAATAAATCTAGTACACGAATATTTGTCAAGTTACAAAACACTATGTATTGATTCAAACATTGCATATAAGATATATATTTTGAAAGAAAGTTATATAAACCATTTGTATTTAATAAATTGCATTTTACGTGATTAATAGAAGTACTATTTATCTTCAACACTAATATTTGTCAACTTACAAAAAAAATGATGATATGTATTTGTACACACGTTGCATAGAATGATGTGAAGCGGGACGTGAGAACGCAAACAAATTGTTGATGATTGCCGACTTTCAGCATAAACGAACAATTGATTTGTCAAACATTATTGCAAGCAGGTGCACGTTTTATGTTATCCGCATTCGAAGAAATAAATGCGGCGAACATTTCGGACCCTCTGAGAAATGAGTGAGATTTGCGAGAAGAATTGGAACGGAATCGCTTTTATATTTCATTCTATCAAGCTCCGGCAATGTTTCGGCTTTCTGCAGTCCGATCTATAATTAATATTGCGGTGGAAAAGAGGAACAGGACAATTATCTTCGGAATGAGGATTAACGAGTGGACGAAAATAACTCGAGTTTGGGAAGCATGCTGGGAACTAGTAGTAATTAATATCTTGTTGCGAAAAGTTTATATTATAACCGGGCTTCTGCACTGACAAGGCACATATTTGTACTAATTTCCATTTTAATAGTGCATGACGTGAAATAATTACTTTATTATATTGGTCAACACGAATTCATTTACATCGAAAATGATCGTATTTTGATTTTTATTTTTACACTTAAACTCTTAATCCTAATACACATTATAAGTGAAATAAACTTAATTTATACACTAAAAATGTCTATATCATTGTATATATTATATCTTGCATTATGGATTTACCTAATTAATAAAATATTCATTTAATAATATGAACTCAATACAATAGTAATAAAGGAATACAAATAAATATAAAAAAATAATGCTATTGTTGTAGACCATAGGTCTTTCTGTTTTTTATTTAACAATTACCAAATAATACTATATTTTCTGGCATAAATTCAATTTAGACGAATGGCAATTTATACAATTTATGTCTTTATATGAAAACAAATCAAAATTATGATTTACTCATTATTAATTACTCTATCAACCTCATTTTTTTGTTTACTGTTTATTACAAAAATAAATTTGTATACTAAATTTTGTTTTCTATTAGTAAATTTTATAATACATCTTTCCAATGTAAAAAAAAAATAATATAAACAAATGTAAAAAAGCTGAATCAACTAATATGATATCCATTTACTTAAATTAGTGATTTAGTTAGAGAATAAATAATTATGCTGATGTTAGTTGTACATCAGCTTATGCTTTGTGTACATTACATAACACTGCCTGCATAAATTAATGTTTAATCTGGGTATATTGATTCTCAGTTAATTTTAGTAATTATTTATTGAGTAAAGTAATTTGTATTCCTTTGCAGTAAATAATAGTGTGTATTATCTATTGAATTATTACTAAATAAAAAAAAGCCATCTGAATGTTTCGAAATTTATGTTATAATACATTTTTATATTAACGATATATTATTTCAAATGTGTTTAGAATTTCTTGAATTACGATATGTAATGATTCTATTTCTTTCGTTAATATATGAATTATTATTAGTTCGAACTAAATAAATAGCGGTATATTTTTTCTAATTATTGTTCTGTGTAATCTCAGAACATGTAAAAACAAAACAAGCAAAAAAGAACATTGAAAGAACAGAAAAGGTTGAAAGTACAGTACTGGAACAAACTGAAGATGAAAAGCACAGGTTTTTGTATATATCTGTAGTCAAAAATCATAATAAAAATAATCGATTACAACATCTTTCAACCGCATGTTCTTTTTATTAGTTTTTGTATTTCTACTGTTCTGTTCTTACTTGTTCTAAGTTTTCCGGTCACCCAAATTATAAATATGTAATTTTGATTTAAAAAACTTTTCTTTGACTTTCATGCTATTTAAATATTTCATCCTCTTAGAATTTATAAGGTTTTTCGTTGAATAAATTTTACAGCTGTTATTTTATATCCACCAATCATCTAATATACACAAGAAGTTTTCAAACAATTCTAATAAATTTAGGCATCGAAATCAGCATTAATATTTTATTGCAAATGTTAGAAATCATGAAAAATCATCAAAAATGTATTTACATATAATAAATCATTACAAATGGCTACTGAAAATGGAATGAGAAAACCTTAATTATGTTTATTAAGTTCATCAAATTTTGTAACAGTAACAAGAAAAATTATGGTTTCTTGTTAATATTTTCAATTCTAATATTATTCTTTATTTTTCATCATCTGGTTTTTATGAACATCTCATTATGCGTCTGATTCTTCTCGCTGAAGAAGGACGAATAAATTGCCTCGGTTCTCCGTTACTCTATTTTTTAGATGTAAGCGTTTCAAAAAGGGTGAATAATAAATTAAGCAAAAAGACAAACAAAACAAGAATGAAGCGATTCGTAGTTGGAGAATGCGAAATGTTCGAATGATTCAAAGCATGTATAAATTGAGGGATTTTATTAAAGGGTTAAAGTATTGATTTCCCTGTAAGGCCAATGAGAACCTTTAGGAAATGGCTTATAAATCGGAAAGGCAATTAGGAATGCAAGTCACAGTGATTTCCACTAAAGTAATGTTTTACGAAAAATACGATCTCGTTAATTGAATGTTTTGTTAGGATCTACCACTCCTTGTATTAATTAAAGGTCTTAAATCCCTTGTGTATTCGCATTGTTAAATCTCGCCTTCCTAATTGGTGCATTGTTAAACTAAAAGGTTAATGAACTTATGTATTAAACAAAATATGTGTATTTTTAACAATTTATGAGCGTATGGTATCTAGAAGAAATGTTCGCAAATTTATGAAGCCGTAATTGTGCTTGCAAGCTGCGAAGTCTGGTTGCGTAACATACTTGCTTCTCTTTTTCTTGAAAGCCGTGAAGTCGGGAAACTTTGGTGGAAAATAGCGAGTTTTCAATGCAAGCAAAATTGTGAAACTGGCTAATAGAAAATGATGTTGACGGTGGCCTGTTTCCATCTAATGTTTATCTTATTATGCAAATACGGAAGAACTTTTGGGCACCCGTAAACGCTTCTTATGCTCACCCCCGTGCACAGTTTACAAAACTGTTCACAAATTACAATTATTCAGTTAGAATTTCAATTCAATTCCTAAAATTAGAGATTTTTTTAAAATTTAAATCTATCAATTCTTGTTTATTGCAGTGAAATTCATAAACAAAACACGTGTCAATACAATTATTCAATTTAATCGGATTTTATATAGTTACATGTAATATTTGTTTAAATCTACATTGTTGAATGTATATATTCAATATTAATACAAAGTTGTCATTTTTGTTATATTTCTTTTATTTAACAATAACTGCATTTTCAATTGCAATTGGAACATGTTTACCAATCATATAAATTAATTACCGTGAAAATAATGTTTCATGTCATTTTTGATTACAGCTTTTTCTATTACATATAAAATAGAATAAAATTACATTGTTTTCAATTGATTTTAGTGCATCAGATTATTGATTTGGACTTCTCCATTTAATAATGCAACCTTATAATTATTATCTCAAGATTTTTTTATAGTTGAAAAAAGTGTTAAATAAAGTTATATAAAAAAATAATGGGTTTTTATACCAATATATACGTAATAAATCATCTATTATTTATTTTCAAAGTAATTTAATGTAATGATAATTAATAAAATAGGAAAAACTACTATCTTTAAGCATTTCTATGTGAATTAAATTATATTTATTGTTTATTTAATACTAGACTTATTACCAAAATTTAAAAAAAAATGGCGAAACGTTGAACATCCAACATTTTTCCATTGTTTTGGAAATTATAAAAGTAGCGTTACTAAAACCACTGAAACTTGTGAACTAAACGTCAGATAGCCATGAAATTTTGATAGACGTCACCCAAAGGTTGGCACTTCCTGAAAATCATATCAATGAATCGACAGAGACCCCATCTATATGCTATCCTACGAACTTATTGAGTGAGGTGTTATGTTATAGCTTCCATTCATATTGAAATAACTTTTTTTTATAGAAATTAAAAATAAATAAAGTAAAAGTACGTTCGGTGTAGATGGAAATATAAATCAAAGCGTTCTCGTGTTTAAATTGCACGCTTAAAATATTCTGTGGTTGCATTCTGCTTGCCAAGTACTCGTGGAACCAACCGACTATACGTTTTATAATTTACTCATTTTCACCAACAACTATTTGCACTCTAACCAATTAATACACCAGCCAACCCAACATATTTACCCGGAAATAGGAACTGCATTTGATATTCCCAGTGGTTTGCTTATATAATTTCTTATTTATATATTATGAGCAGTGAGTGTTGTATGTTTTCGTTTATCTAATGTAAGTTTACATGCGATGCCTACAGTAATTATTGATTAGATACTAATATGCGGTATATATTATATTTCACTTAATTACTTAAAACCAACGAATCGGATGTACTCTATTTGATTAATAGACATTAATTAAATATATAAAGGGCGGAAAGACCTATGGTCAATAGGTTTTTCTTGTCTATTATATTGCTTCTTTTTGCAATTTATAGTTTTTCCTGTATTGAGTTTATTGATTTTTTGTACTTGTTGTATTTCTAATACAATGGGAGATCAAAATACACATAAAAAATAAGTTAAAATATTATGAACTGGTACATTTTCAGAATCTTTTTTTTCATCTGAAATTGACCAGTACTATAGTTTAACGTTTAACGTTTACTCCAAAAAAATGTTGATTGTACAAACATTTCTTTTAAATAGTAAATATTCAAGGTGTTAGTAACCCTGTTCATCTATGTTATTTATTTTTATACTTTAATTAACGCTATAAAATGACTGCACATTCCTTAATTCAAAACATACAATTTTATTAAGTCCATTCTGTAAATGATCTAATGGTTGAAAACATTTTATTGAATATCATTGCAAAATTTCCCTGATTTGTTAATTGTTAAAATTCAATGCCAAATTAACAGCTATATTCTAGCCTATTACCTACTATATTTCATAATATATTCTTTCATGGTTTCAATTTGAAGATACTCTTGAATTCTTTAATTCGCAGTCTAATAATAAATCTCATTAGGCTTATCAAAGATAAGAATATTTGGATAATGGAAAGGTCTACTATTTCTACAATATTTTTTCTTTCGAAATTAATACTCACATCAAAGACTCAATCTTTTTTTATATAATTTTAAAACAATAAATAAAGACAACCAAATATAACCGGTAAATCATTCAGTTTACAATTATTTCTTGGAAAATAGAAAATATTTAGAAAAGCTAATACTGAAAAAGTATTGTAGGAAAACTCATAACATAAATTAGTGATGTGATAATGTTATTAATAAAATTGTATACCAATTTTTGAACATGACAGCCAAAATAACCATCTTTGAATGTTAAGATGTAAGAATTTTGAGTAGATTTTCCAGTTACAATTTTCCGACTTTTCTCTAAAATTTCTTATAAATGATATATACTTATTTGACTGATCATATCTGATAGAAATAATGATACCTATATATAGAATTAATCTAATATGATAAGTTATCTAATTATTATTAATACTAGTAGCAAACATAAAACATTGATTCAACAACAAATAATAATAACTAAATAAATGATACTGGATATTGGAACCAATTATCCGGACGAAATTGATTATAAAATATAACATGTTATATTTTATGTCCAATTTATGTTATATAAATAGTTGTATTATTGTATAAGATATTTCGGTCTCAACAGGCATATCTCATGTGAAATATGAAAATAGAACGGTTAACGAACCTAATAACATTTTTTGGTTATCCTAAATATAGAAAGGTTGAATAACATGGGATGAACTCGAGGGGGAGGTTACTCTGCGGAATGTAATCTACGACAAATTGCCAAAATGAAAAATAACCAAGGGTGCAAATAAAAGTGGGGTTACCGTTCGGATGGGGTAACACGCCGTCCCCCATAAAGATGTCAGATCAAATTGCATGCGATTTTGCAGTGGGGGGATTCACGCAGATTTTAGTGGTTCAATAAATATAACATTTTCGTAAGGAATAAAAGACGATGATTTCTAAGAAAATAATCAACGATTTATTTTTTCATTTTCTATTTCTTTGTTACTGTGGAACTTAGAAAATTGGCAATAAATATATTATTTGTTTCGCATTTGATTCGAGCCGACGCCGAGGGAATGTATTTTATTCTCGAGTTCTAACTTCAAAGGAAATATTTCACAAAACTTGTAGCCTCTAAAGTTCTCCTTATTTACAGTTTGATGCGATCGAGTCCTGTATTTCTTTTTTCTTTTTACTACATGTTTTCAGTAGAGAGGCGAAATATATAAAAGAATAAAATATATAGGAGTACTATATAACATCTAATTGAATGTAGTTCAACGAGGATTTACTCTAGAAATATAGTCATCTTTCATAATACATATTATTTATTATTAAATGTTCATAAAATATGTTTATTATCTTCGTATCCGAACGTTCTTCCCTTCGTATCCTCACCAGAATCCGCCAACCAAACAACCCGCTCCATAAACCTTCAAAAGTATGAACTATTCCAATCAAAATCCAAAATTGTTCTTCTCCTCGATAGATACCTCTTCAATTCCCTTAAATTTATTTTTCAAAGATTCCAATCTCTCACATTGCAATGAGCCTTCCCAAATACAGGTATCTTACATGTACCTTATCTATTGTCTAGGTATCTATTGTCCCTATTATGTTATTTCCCTCTCCCAGAGACTGCTTTTTTCTTCTTGTGTAACTTCAAACAGTATTGCTCATTTAGTTTCCCTATTATTTGGATATAGTATTGTTATAATACCCACACCTCGCTTTACGGTCTTGATACGTTCTACGAAACTTGGTCGCATAGCGAAAAGCCGTATAAGGAATCAATTATTTTAGGGCGTAAATCGAAAACGTGCCTTAATTGAAGAGTGCCGTTATAGCCAAATGACGTATAAATAGTAGCCGCATAGTGAGGTATGGGTGAATTATTATTTAGGTTTATTAATGTTTACAAAGAACTTGAAATTTAAAAAAATATTTGTTGTTAAAATGCTTTTATATACTTATTATGTAAATTCTGTATTTTACTTACAAAATACAATCTGTAACTAATAGATATTAGTTGTTTAAGGTTTTTATTTTAACGATATTACTCTTTCAATAAAATGTTAATTATTCCAATTTGTATTATTAACCTTTAATAAGTCATTAAAGTTGTAAAATTAACAAGTATTGAAATCAATCAGTAATTCAATTCAAATGTGTAATACTCAAGGAATATTTAGATTAATGGCGATAAAAAGAACAAATTATGAAATGTCTTATTGCTTTTACTCATTAAAATTCCTCGTTATAATTTGCAATACTGATTTATATTTGTATATTCATAAATTGACCTTTTTTCCAAGATCGTGAATATGCATTAAAACTTATAAGATTGTTCTTTTTATTAAGAAATAATACATATTATAGTAGATTAATAAATGCAGATAAAAATGTTAATGATTTGATGTAAAATTATATGTATTTGATCATACTGAAATTCTTGAATGAAAAATTTGTTTTGTTATTATAGTAGAATATGTTCTCGGCTTTCAAGTTACATAAGATTGCTTCATTATCCCGGCTCCTTCCGCGTGTCTGACGAGCTTACGGGGGCGTAGTCTTGGCATAATCTGCTCATTAAGGTTTTTATTTTGGACTCGGGTTCACCGCCACCCATCTATTATATTAAAATTTATCTAGCAAATGTGTATGCAATTTCGAGCCACCTCCATCTTGCATAAATTATCCATAGCAGATAGTTATTATGGAAATTGCCCTTTGCTCCACGACAGCGTAATTGCATAATCCTTTCCATTACATCGACATTATAAATATATTATGCATATTTTGAGGAAGTATTTGTATGATCAATTTTATTTTTTTATTAATATTATCGATTATATTACAAATTGAGCTTATATAAGCCATGCTACTAATATCATTATAATATTTTTAACAGACTGATGATAACTTAAGTGTTTATTTAAAGTAAAGTAAAACAGTTTGGGAATTGATAAATAATGGTTTGACATTGAATTATATGTTCTGTTGAGAGCATGTGATTCTGGTGTTCAAATTGTACGTTCATCAGACCACAAAAATTTGATGATATGAAGACAGCTGTTCATTAATGCGAATAATTAAATATTAACGTTTGTTTATGATGATTCACTGAGTCAACTAACATACAACTACTATTCATATCAACGTATTCAACATATTCTCTATCGAGTTTGCGACTGCGAACGAAATATTTATAAAACGAATCGAGGTATTCGTGTGAACGTACTATGTTAGTTAATCAAGTTTGGGACTACGCTCGAAATATTCGTAATATGTGTTGAGCTATTTGTATGTTAGTAAATCAACTTTGAGACAATACACAAAATGTTCGTATTACGTATTGAACTATTCGTACGAACGTACAATATGACAATCAAGTATGCGACTAATTTCGTTATATTCATATTATGTATTGATCTTTTATAAGAGTTTTTATTGAGGTATTATTTGTATTAACTATAAGTATAAGACTGAAATTGAAATATATACGAAGCATGTGATTCCAGAGTTTGGTAACAAATTGTACGTTCGTATGAACTTGAGGTAGTTCTTGTAGAGACAAATAGTTCATAAATACTTGCATTTGTGAGGTAATTGATTATATGCTTAGCGTTAATTCGCTTAGCATACGGTAATTGGGTGCAGATAATGTACGTTAGCCGAACCATGTTTGCGTAATCCTCCTACAACCTTTAATCATTCTATTATCAATTGAGTTATTGAACGCATGCAGTCTATTGAAACAATTCAGCAGCGATATTCTGACCCAAAAATAATTTTTCATTTGCACCATTCCATTCACCATTTGATTTATACACTAGTCTTTCGAGGCCTATCTACCGTGCGAAACGAGGGATAGGTGTATTATTTGTTGTGTGTGTGTGTATTTTTTTTGTCTGCCTATCGGTTGTGATGATTTATGCTGGACGCAGTGTGAAAATAACTCTCATCGGGCGCAGATATTTGTTTTGATTGGTGAACATTCCATAAATGTGGGGCATGAAAAGTTCACCTCGCTTTCGGCCATGTTTCCAGATTCATTCATTTCCACATACCGAATAAATATATTCTGCCAACACAAATCACTCCGCTCCAGCCAGCACCCCTCACTTTCTATTTGCTTAATGGAGAAAAAAAGGTATATGCACATCAGATACATGGAAGTAATAGGCATACACATATGTATGCATATGGAAGCAATCGACTCGACGTGTATGAATTACGTACGACATCAATAGTTACTGCAGCAAAAAATCTGTCGAATTGCATCTGTAAAATGGCTGACTTGATAATACTACTTTAAATGATTAAAATGATATCAATAAATGTAACAAAATCTTAAAGTTACCTTTGATTATGAAGCTTTTATATAACAAAGACGGCAAATATAATCTTTTGGACGAAATGATTTAGGTCGAAAGCCCTTTGGACTAACAAAGTTTATTATTATTAATATGTTAAATCTGATTTATGATGTGACTCAATAATGAAATGCTTGAAGTAGAAAAAGTAATTAGCATCTAAAACACAGGTCGTCAATCATCTTGGATCAAAATGAAATTTGTATACACCCATACCTGGCTGGAACGTATCTAGGCCGTAAAACGAAAAGCCGTATAACGAATCAATTATTATGCTTGCGCATGATTGGCAACATGTATATTGACATGGAAAAAAAGTTTTTTTTGCCGTTATAGCCAAACATTTTAGGCAGTAAATTGAAAACGTGCCTTAATTGAAGAGGACCGTTATAGCGAAATGCCGTATAAAGTGCGGCCGTATAGCGAGGGCTGGGTGTATTGTGTTAAAAAAGTCTAGGTTCTGCAGTATGCTGTCTATCTGATCTAATAAAAGAGAAATAAAGTTATCTAAATGTCCCAATAGGTTTAGAATGTATTCATGAAGAGAATGCAAGAAATGTGTTGATGCAAAAGAAGTGGATTATTCAGTGGTAATTTCCTTTAGAACCATTGAAAAGTTATAAGTTCTAAAACTCGTATAGTTGAAAGAAAGAGCAATTCGCATAATCAACTTTAGACTCAGATTTTAATTTGAATTGCACTTTCATATAACTCCACTCTTTTTTAATTTATTTTTCTTTTTGAAACACTATTTTTTTACATTTCAAAACGAACTTTTGCTTAATGAAATAATATTATAGAACTTATCTCATTTTCTATGAGTGTAATTATTATCTTGCTTACAATACAATACAGCTTTATAACTATGAAAATAGATATGAAAGACCTTCAAATTTAGGTGATAAATTCCAACAAATTCACATATTGCTTTCAATACATGAATAAATGATAATCAAATCAATTTACGTCAAAATATATTTTTTTATTTCATAATTTACCTTTTTGGTTATTGACTTAATGTTCATGGTTACTTTCGATATCAATCAATTTACTTATTGATTCTACAAATATTTGTGACTTAATTAATTTTATGACCTCGTTTACTAAGAATATATAAAAATGATATATAATTGATTATTTATAATTTAATAAAATATATGTTTTAATGTCAATAATGTTATTTAAAATTACGTCACTAATTTTCTTATTTTATGTAATGTTCTGTACATGAAACAACTATTTTAAATATTATAATTTGAAGACATAATATTTGAAGAAATAATAAATAATGGTGTGTTTGCAATTGAATTATATGAGGTGTTTCATATAACATGTGCTTCTGATGTATAAATTCTGCGTTAATCCGAACATCAAATGATATGAATGCACGTGTCCAGTCATTTATTAATTATTAACTAATTGTATTTTTGAAACCACTACTGTACAACTATTCGTATGAACGTCCAATGTTAGTCAATCAAGTTAAAATTATGTCAGCAACAAATTTTCTAAATTTTGCATTATAAAAGAATGGAAATTACGTACTTTATTTCTTACTTTACGTTAAACAAAATTCTTGTCTTCCTATCGTCATATACATCACTAAATATGTGATAATAACAAGATTATCATGGTTCTAACTTTTTTTTCCCTCTCACCTCCCTATTCATTTCGCGCACTATCAGCGATTCCGCCAGTCCCTGTCTTGTTGTGGTCACTCTCTTGATGTAGTCACTGTCTTGTTGTTCAAACTTATGCATTGAATTTTTGTGACTTCAGCGAACACGCAATTAAAGTCTGTTAAATCAATGCATTTTTAAGTACTGAATTCATTATGTACAACTTAGTTTACAAGTATATTATATAAATCAAATTAAAGGTTCAATAGAAAATCGATATAGATGTTAAATTAAAGGAAGAAATATTTTACAAAACAATGTTTGATCGTATCATAACGTAACGAGAAGGGAGCCCCGTTCTTCGCTCTTGATCTAATTTCGCTCTTACCTCGTTTATTACATAAGTCCGACGCATTGCCAACCAGTATTTATATCTACAGAATCTATACGGGAATTGAATCGGAGAATTCTGCGCTCCGATAATATTGTTTGGCATTACATAATTCCATCGTCGGATTTATTTTTCTTTTCCTTTTCTGTTATGCTGCGAGGAAAGAATGTTTTTACGGTCGACGTCGAATGGAAAGCGGATAAAAAACAACAACGAGAGTGCCCCCGAGTGCTGACAATAGAAGAGAACCATTACAAAAAAAAATGGGACCTCTCTTTCATGGACGTTGGACGTTCTGTATATATCGAAAGGAAGGGAGGAAGGAGATATAGGGCGAAACAGGGCATGGCAAAAAAATGAAATTAATCCTTTATATTCCCTTTTTCCATTGTGCTTTAATCGCTCCGAGAGAAAAAAAAGTACACGAAATAATCAATTAATCACAACAGAACATTTTTAAGGAAATTATAAAAAAAAGTATGGAAAATAGAAGCAGAATTTAGCGAACATACAATTGTAATAAGTATGGAAATAATAAGAAACGGAACGAAGACTAATAAATTGGTTTTAATTAATGGATACAATGGGATGAGATGTTTTAATTATGTGGGGGAGTTGTCGAGTTGACGCACCGTTCCATATCTCTCGTACATTTTTATTTCTGTATATTTCTCGTGTTTGTTTAATGGATTTTTCATGTCTGGATTCGCTATTAAAACTGGTTATGTCTCCGAATAACAATATCTATTTTAAACTCTGACAAAATATTGTATATCGTTTTGAATAGCGTGTTTCATATTTTCAATCAATATTGTTGCATTTTATTGGCACATGTTAACATCGAATTTTTCAATCTACATATGGATTTATTAATGTTTGTAAATTAAGCTTTTCACACTGTATACTCAACAAACTATAGAAGTAAACTAATGCTTAAATGTTAGACTTTTATTAATATAAAGCAACTACATTAAAAGTATAAATATCCTAAATTGTAACAAATTAAACACAATATGCCAATGTATAGATTACTTAATCAAAATATACTTCCGCAAGTACAGTATCAATGCTTTCAGATTTATTGTTATTACAACAAAACATATTTATTGTTTAGTTCAATTGACCTTTTAATCCAAATTAATTCATAAACATACATAAATTATGAGAAAATTACACATAGATTTAATCAAATAATGAAATTCGTGCTACGAAAATCAGTATTCATTATATATTTACTGTAGTCTTTTGTATCATTTATATAATCTCTCATGCATAATCTTATAATGTGTACTATTTATAATAAAATGTATTTAATAAACATTATTTAATGTGTACCTTATATTTTTGTATTTAGTATTAAGAAATAGAAATAAAAAGATAATAAAATATAATGCCATTACTGCAAAGGGTTATAGACCATAAGTCTTTCATTCGGTGTATTTAATATATTTAGTAAATTTTAATATGCTATACTATTTGAAATATATGAAGATTCTTGATTTACAAATATTTTAATAGTCTAAGTTATATTGTTTTAATATATTCAAAAAAGTAATTTGGAGAATATATATTACTTTGAAAATGTCTGATAATACCGGTATCTTTAACAGCCTCAATGTAATCTTCTAAATCATTCTTCAACATGCATGGCTGACTGTAATTGCCATTAGCGTGTATAATCTCGTGCAGATTAACCGAACTTAATGTACGCAATTCATCCCAAGCGCTATGAAACTGAGATACTTCCCGAACATGTATTAATCTTTATAATTCGTATTTCTGCGACAAGTGTTAGTTATAAAACGTGCACATGTTTTGAATAAATGAAAAGAAACTGGTAAATCTGGGATCATTGACCTCTTGTACATAATATGATACAGCAAGTAGAGCAAATAATTGTAGTCTGTATGTTCTGTAGTACATAACAAATAACGCTACATTTAAACAATCGTAATTTGACGAAACATATGTGAGTGTCTTGTTAATATTCAAATTTATAGCTTGAAGATATTTTAATTACAAAATAATTTATTATTAATTTAGCAACGTTATTGCAAAACCAAATTTACTGAAATTAACGTTAGAAGATTTTGTTAGACATTTTTTCAGTTATGAAGAAATTAAATTAATAAAAGGAATATTTTCAAAAACTTTCAAGTGTAACTTCTATCTTCAAAACTTTATAATTTGATGTAAATAAATACAATTTAGAATGTTAAAGATAGTTGACGAAAATAATACAGCCATACCTTGCTTTAAGGCCTAGATACGTTACACGAAACTTGGCCGCAAAGCGAAAAGCCGTAAAAGCAACATGTATTGCCGTTATAGCGAAACATTTTAAGCCGTAAATCGAAAACGTGCCTTAATTGAAGAGGGCCGTTATAGCGGAATGCCGTGTAAAGAGCGGCCGTATAGCGAGGTATAGTAATTTTAAGTCTATTAGTCGGATTGGACTTTAAACAAATAATGAAAGCAGAAGCAAAAAAGAAATTGTAAATCAATATCAAGGAAGTTTACTAAAGTTTATTATAACTAATTCACATATTTTATTTGTTGGGTTTTTCAATTCAATATTTCTACCTTGCCTCTGCGATTTTCAATCGGAGGAACAATTATACACTTGAATGTTCAAATGTATTAACTTACTGTATGTATAAGGAGTAAACACCTGCACTTTTTAGCTAAGATTATAAAGCAATTAAATAATCTATATAAAGAGTGAACTCCTGCACCTGTAGGCTACGATTGTAAAACACGTGAAAATCTCCATATAAGGAGTGAACACCTGCTGTTTGAGGCTGCAAAACACAATAACTATTCATATAAGGAGTGAACACCTGCAGCTACGATTGTAAAACACGTAATAAATCTCCATATAAGGAATGAACACCTGCTGTTTGAGGATGTAAAACACAATAACTATCCATATAAGGAGTGAACACCTGCACACGTAGCTGCGATTGTAAAACACATAAAAATCTTCATATAAGGAGTGAACACCTGCAGTTAGAGACTGCAAAACACAGTAACTATCCATATAAGGAGTGAACACCTGCACCCCTGCTAAGATTGTAAAGCAATTAAACAATCCATACAAGGAGTGAACACCTGCAGTTATCAGCTGTGTATATCAAACGCATAACTTTAAATTATAGTCTTCAATCTATTGACGACATTGTAATACGATTGTATAAGATTATTATTAATTTGTTATTGTTGCAGGTTTATTAATTATCTTTTGAGTAAGATCAATGTATTAATATTTTCTTAAGCTGATAATGTTTATTTATATATACATTTACATTTGTTACCTTTTATTATAACAAAAAGCAATGATTTAGTTTAACAATTCATTATCGTATTTTCGTTTAGTTCATTTGTGTCTAATTTAGTTTCAATTTGATTTATGTTTCAGGAACAGAGTCACAAGTCTTATAGACCGCTGTGCGTTTTGACGTTTCGCTGGAATTATTTATTATGGCAGTTGGAGCCGATGGGATACCATTTGGTGAATATGCTGTTGCATTCCGTCGTGTGCCTCATGTATTTCAGGTACGTTACATAACTCCCCGATTTATCGCTATTTACATTGCCCATTACGTGCATTAGCATGGAATTGTGCAAACTCGGATCCGGCCGAAAGTCTGATGTATCTCTCTCTCTGTGTGTCTGCCCACGTCAGTCCATACATACGCAAAACGTGCATGCATATATATCCAAACCCCTTTCACAAACTTATCCTTTCCCACCTACTTTCACATCCTTTCCGAATTTTATTTCATTCCATTCTTTCCGTTTTCGGCCACAACGAATCATTTCATTTATTTACAAGCCGGCTTCCGTGCGGCGAAATAAAAAAAGTTTTATTGTACTTCTGCCACCCCCTCAGAGCGGAAACTTATATAACAGAACACATATATACACCGAAGGGACACGAAGGAGAGATGAAAAAAATATATAAGAAAAGTAAACAGCGGAAGAAGAGAGAGAGCTCAAAAAACAGTATTTATTCCTGTATATGTGTTTGCAGACGAAAATTTAATTTCGCTTTTGCAAACTTTCCACGATAATCTCACTTATTAATTTCTCTCATTTCTTTTCCGCAGTAAGGGGTTTGGATTGGTCCGGGTCCCGAATAATAATCGTAAAAAAAGGGAATGAAGAAATAAAGGGAAGCGCATTAATTGCATTACCATGCCTTTCCCCCCTCCTTTCCTCGTTACTTACATTTTTCTCTCTTTGTCTCCTTTTTTTTTGTCTTCATCTTCTGAAAGATTGCTTTGTTTTATTTCAAGGCGAGATACATACAAATTGGGTCATTATGCCGGGTGCAATTTGGAAGACGCCACATTTCCTAATTCAATTATAAACTGTACCGCACCCCCTGTTACTCTCCGTCCGCAGACTTTCAATTAGCAAATATAATTGAATTGCAGAATACGATACATAAATTATACCACTTCTCTATTTGAATTTTCCCCAATTCTTTGCAATTAACATTCTTTCCTGTTAAGTTTCTTCAATTCCGTTATAGATAAAAAAAATATTAACAATAATACATTAATTATTACAGAAAATAATCGAAACATGCAACAGGCATAATTATATTTTTCAAATAGATTTGATGAATACCTCGCTTTACGGTCTAGATACGTTCCACGAAACTTGGCCGTAAAGCGAAAAGTCTTATAAGAAATCAATTATTGCGCTTGCACAAGATTGGCAATATCTAGATACATCGACATCGAGAAAGTTTTTTTGCCGTTATAGCGAAACATTTTAGGCCGTAAATCGAAAACGTGTCTGAATTGAAGAGGGCCGTTATAGCGAAATGCAGTATAAAGAGCGGCCGTGTAGCAAGGTATGGGTGTATACATATTGATTTATTTTAAAAAATAATGTAATGTTAATACATGTTATTTGTAAATAATGCAATGTATCTAATGTAAGTTAGATTTTTATTATAATTTAATTCTGAATTTTGTCATTTACATTAAATAGTTAGAAAACGTATTCAATCAGTAGTTGATACATGAAAATCTATTATTGTATGATTATTTTTTATTATTTAATATTTTTATTGGCCAAAATTTTAACTAAAAGTTTTTCAACCTTTCAATATTATAATAACTTTTATAGTACTAATAATTACAAAAACAAAATAAACTCAATTCTTTAAAAACGATGAAATACAAAGAAAAAAATCATTGTTGTAAAGGGCTATTGACCATAGGTATTTTAATTTCACAATAACTTCAATAGTCTGAAATAACCTTAATATCCTATATATACAAAAACAATAAACACTATTCTATTAATTGAGCTGCAAATGAATACACGTTTTCTTTACATAATAAATAATGATTAGCTTTGTTTGTATTAACAGTAGTAATAAAAGATTGTGTCATAATTGCATATATCGTAGAATATCCATGTTGGGTAATTGAAGGTTTGCTAGACTCTTTGAATTATGCATATGACAGTCTTTATTTATATTGTCGGACGATGACTAACGATATAAATGCAAATTACATATTCGGAACTAAATCGGAAACGAGATTTTAATCAGATATTTTTATTATTCAGCTCGTGTATATGTGTTTAAGTCGTAATGAAAGCTTCGTGAGACGTAATTCGCTGTGTAAATAATAAAAAATGTACGTTTACTAATCGAAATACAATGGAAATATAATAAAAAGATTGTTGTTTTTTAATAATAATAATCTCAATTAGCATTTAATTAAATGTTTTGTGTTATTTGTACGTTGATTTTGGTTAACTATTTATTTAATCCTAAATATTTTTAATCTTATCACACATTGACTCAAAGGGCTGTTGACCGAGGTCTTTCTGCCCGTAATAATTAATATTTAGACGACAAGTTTGTAGCCTTTTGTATTGAAAATTCAATACATTTTCTTTTCTATTAATTAATATTTTTATTAAGAATAATGAAGCATAAAGTTCATTGACCAACAGTTTTGCACAATAAATTGTCGGGAATACAAATCTTGTTTGTCTATTGTTAATAGGGTTTATAAGAATATTTGTAAATGTATATATAATATTTATAAAAGTTGTAACACTAATTACATTAGTGTTTCCTAAAAAAAGGAAAGTTATATAAGTCTTCCTTCAAAGCAACAATTTAATCAATTCTATTTAGATATAGTTAAAAAAAAGGTGGATTGACTATACTATAAAATATTCAAGAAAAAAGTTGATTATCCCTTCAGATTGTACATTATCTGTTAGTGGGGTTGTAAAGTTTCCCGCTCTCAATATAATATCGTGAAGGGTTGTAAATCTTACAATTTTATAAGAAATATATCAGTTTATATATTAAGGTTTTATGGTCCAAAGGAAATAGTTTAAGTATCTATGGAATTCAATATAATGTGTACTGCCCTTTGGGAGTTTTCCATAAACATGCAATGTTTACTTATAATTGCGTAAGCATAATTTTATTAATAGTTAACAATAAAGTAGTTGGACAAGAATACATGTTTTCATGATTATTAGCAGTTGTTTTAGAAATTCTTATTAAATCTATACAAAAGTATTTATTGAAATATCTTTATTAGTAAAAATTGGGCCATAGGGCTATTGGCTGAGGTCTTTGAATATAACTACTATATTTATAGCAATAATTATAAATTTACTTTTATTACAGACAAAATATGTGAAAAAAAAAACATAAAAAGCATTTATTTTTTAGTTGTGAAATAATTTACAGTATTTTTTAACATTTAAACGTATGTAAAATGTTTATTGGTATAATTAACACAATTTAATTATATATATATATTTTATGAAATTAAAAACAACAAAAAATATAAAATATTTATAGCAATAATTATAATAAAAACACAGCAAGCGATGCTATTTTCATTGTTTTGAAATAATTTCGTGTATTTTATAATATTCTAATTTGCATTAGTTAGATTAAATATTTAATTAACATAAATTATGGAAGTAATTATTTTAATTAAATTCTGCAAATATCTATATATTAAAATTAATTGTTTAGTACATACAGCTAGAAATGTGAAACATGCATATGGTAGTGTATGGAGGTACATAGGTGATGTGTTAAAATCATTGTTGCAGAAAATTGCAATATCAATTAGGGACTGCACTGTACAATAGTAATTCTGCAAAATATCTGTGGGGCAGTAAATTTAATAGATTAATTGATATTTGTTGCGCTTCTGGTGCAGCCAGGTAATTTGCTTCAATTACGAACGTATGGACGGCGATTGTAATGGTTCTTTGTCAATGTGTCCATTTACGAACGACATGTAACCGGAAGACAAATTAATACATCAATTAATGTAAGCTGAGCAAATTGGGATCATTCCGAAATGATATGATGGTTTAGATTAGCCGAAATAATTATATTATTTTGCGTCGTCTAAAATAAATAGAAGCGGTTCACTTTGTTGTTAGGATCGATTTGCTTAATATAAAACGTTGATATGATACGGGTCGACCCCTTTTATGGTTATATTAATGTCCCTTGTACACGCTACTAAGTGTAAAATCATTAATTTAGTAAAATTAAAGCCTCGGCGAAAGGATATTTCGGTTACGGTAAATAAAGTACGACACCAACCGATGTTCAAGTTTGCTACTTCACCCTTATATATAATACATTTCATTCTTTCTTTCTTTCGTGCAAAGTAACTCGGGGTATTTCTTTTTATTTACTTTTTCAGGGTGTGGTTATCGTAATGTGTAGGTGGAAAAAATACTTGAATGTACACTGTGTTTGATAAATGATACGATGAATATTAAAGCAAAGTGAGATTAAATCGATGGAAATGGAACGTACTTTGTGTGAAATATTGCGAGAAATTGTTGCAGACGTTACAAAAAAAATCTATTTACATTTTATATAATACTAAATATTAAAAAAAGATTCTAATATAAGTGGAAGTCTTCTTTAGAAAATAAACAAAATATAAAATGATCCTTTATTGCAATATTATCGTGAAAAATATTAATAAATCATGTTCTGTTTTCAGATATACAAAAAATTCTTATACATAAGACAAATAATAATATCTAGAAGTGAATTCCAATATTAATGTAATATAATTTATTAGCCAGTAACAACAATATGTTATTATAAATATAAATTATATCAACTAAAATAATGTAATTAAAAAATAAATAAAAATACTTTATTAAATGAAATAATAATAACAATATCCAAAAGGCTATCGATTTTGGTATTTCCGCCCATGAATATTAGTAATAAAATAATTATAATTCATTAACAATATGCAAATAATAGAGAAACTAAATGAGCAATACCAAATTAATGTACATAATACAAAGCAGCCTCTGGGAAAGAGAAAGAATATAATTATACGGACAATAGGTGTAGGTTGAAGATACTTAAATTTAGGAAGCTATTAGATTTCTAGGGATACAACATTTAGAGAGAGAGAGGATAAGTTGGAATCTTTGAAATACATTTAAAGGAAAGGAAGTATCTATCGAGGAAAGGAACAATTTTGGCTTTTGAATAGAGGAGGTCATTCGAATGGTTATGGAGCGGGGATAATTCTAAATTTACTCATTTAAACTGATTGTCTCAATGTTGAAGTTTCTCAAAATTATAAACTTGTAAAATTGTAATATGGATGGACTTCATCCACGGATCCATGGTAATATACCAATTGAATGTATAATTGAAAGATATAATATAATTAACATTTCTTTCAATTAACATTAATAATAAACATTGTCTTCATGTTGAATGTTCTTTATATTTATAAACTTGTAAAATTGTAATATAATCCACAAGCTATTTGTCAGTATTTTGGAAATATGTCAATAAAATTGTACTATACACCCATACCTCGCTATTCGGCCGCTAAAATGTTTCGGTATAACGGCAGAAAAATCTTTTTCGATGTCGATGTATCTAGATATTGCCAATCTTGCGCAAGCGCAATAATTGATTCCTTATACGGCTTTTCGCTTTACGGCCAAGTTTCGTGGAACATATCTAGGCCTAAAGCGAGGTATGGGTGTATTGAATAATGAAAATATCTTTCAATATGTAGTGAATATTGATATGAGAGAAGCTTTCAGATATAATTAATTTTATTCTTCAAGAATGCAACGCTCGGAGGGCGGAGAGGACGTGGAGGTTATGCATAAATTGGAGGGGCCGAAATAGGAAGAGGAATACGTTCTGCAATATATGGCAATACTCGTACGGAGATGCAATTCTATACGCGAAAGCCGCATTTTCCCAACCTTATATTTATTTATTAGTTTCGGGGAGCGAACATAAAAATAAATGGGGACGGTTCCTGTGCCGGGCGAGGCCTTCTTCGCCGGCTCCTCCTCATTTTAATGCTTAATTTATTCATGAAAAATGAAAATTATAAATTGTGAAGTGGTTAAGGCCCGGCAATGTATGCAAATCCAACTCAACTGATATATATATGTATACACACACAATGTGTGTGTATGTTCTCTCCCTTTTTGATTCGTTTCCCTGTCCTACCTCTATCTTTCTCTGAAGCTGCTCTTTTTTTTATTTATTATTTACCATCCCACAAACTCATTCTTGCTCTCGCAATCGAGTGCATAAATCAGGCAACGCAATACTGGAAAACGAATTGCGGAATTGCCTATTATAAATTGCCAATGTCATAACAACTCGAACCGCTGCAACACAGTGTGACAATACAAACAGAAACTAACTAGTAAACAATCATGATATTAATTACAACTTTACTATGTTTAATTACTTTTATTTATTTACGCGTTAATTAATCCATTTTAAAAAATGAGCAATTAAATTTATGTGAATAATTAAGGAAATATAAATAATGAATATACCACTTGATATATAATATAATAACTAGATAAATAACTGATAAAATGGAAGACAGGAAGTAGAAAACTTGGTTTAGTTACAATCTTGCTTTAAACCTTACATAATGAATATTTATTGTAAGTACTGCATAAAAATATTAAGATGTTCTGAACAAATAGAAGCACTGTCTTAGATTGTAAATTATAATATAATGCTTTAATGTTTTGTGTTATTTTTATTTACATTCACATAACTATATTTTGATTAAAATTATTTATTGTCCCTTTGTGAATGGATATCAAACTCGAAACTGCTGTGTATTATTATATCATGCTACACAACGTCAAAGTTTAACTAAAACGTAGATTAATTACCTCAACATTACTATTTCAGGCGAAGCCATAATTTGGCATAAGCATAACGTTAAAATAATAGGGCGAATATTTCCGCCGCCCGTCTACAAATGGTTACTATATACTGAAATTCCTGGGTTTCACATCATATCAAATCTGACAATAAACACTAAAACAAAAACTACTTTCTTGAAACATTATTAAGTTACAGAGAACTGTACTATTTATATTCATTTTGTTCTTCTTAATATTTAATTTTTAATTTAGAATTATTATATAATATATTGCATTTAATTACCTTTTCGATCGCAAATAATTGACAAAAAATATATTTTGATTTAATAAATGAAAGGAGGAAAAAGCTTAGAGTTTAAAAGCTAAAAATGAGTTATTCCCTTGTTATGATCATAAACTAACGTTGAATGAACAAATAAGTTCTATAAGTATTATTGCATGTAAGGAGTTTTTCTTTTATTTGAAAAAATGTCTCCTCTTTATTCTTTTATTTAGTCCATTTTCCGAAAACTTATCTAGGAACAGTTAGAAAAATGTATAAGAACTTTCTCTAAGATAGAAATACCATATTAAGTTACGGAGTTTTAAATGTAATATGAATATTCTGAAAATTACAACCATGAACTATACTGTTTATATTTATTTTGTTCTTCATAATTCAGAATTATTATATAATATATTGCAGTTAATTACTTTTTCGATCGCAAATAGTTGATAAAAAATATATTATGATTCAATAAATGGAAAGAGGAAAGAGCTTAAAGTTTAATAGGTATAAATGGGTTATGCCCTTATTATGATCATAAACTAACGTTGAATTAACAAATAAGTTCTATAATTATTATTGCCTGTAAGGAGATTTTCTTTTCTTTGTAAAAATGTCTCCTCTTTATTCTTTTATTTAATCCATTTTCCGAAAACTTATCTAGGAACAGTTAGAAAAATGTATAAGAACTTTCTCTAAGATAGAAATACTATTACTAATTAATAACATCTAAGTTGTAATTTTATTTTAGATAACTAATCTTTGGAAGGATGCGTTAGAACTTGAGTTTATTGATCTATCATATAGATTTTATAGTCATTAGATAATGAATAACACGTTCGTTTAATATAGAATTACAAAGCGGATGATAATGAACGACGATCGCACTCCTATTATATTATTACGTGAGATAATTTAATTAATGGGTAGATCCGGCGTTATGGGTGCACCAGCAAATACAGAGGCTTCTGACCCTATTTTGGTCCACGTTCGAGTGCAATATATAATTTAAAAGCATTTTACCGTTTTCATAGAGAAGCAAACCACATTAAATGCTTTGAATAAATAATTATAATATGCGATGGATTTATATTTGCATAGTACCGGGTTAAAATTGGGACATGCATTGGTGGGGATGAATGTGGTTCGAAACGCTGTGGTCGCATTTATTATAAACCTGAAATAAATATATTCTGTTCAGTTTCATTTTAAAATAAACACATAGATAACTATTGTGCAGTCAAAAATATATTATAATACCGAGGATCCAATACCATATATGATAAATTTACAAATTAAATTGTTATTTGTACGCCTGAAATTGAATTTGCGAGTTTATATTATGATATTTTGATTATATTTGATTTTATTTTTTGAGTGACTTGATTATAATGATAAATATTTACATATTAATAATAACAATAGGCAAAACGATGGGCAAAGGGGCTATCGACCTAAATATTCACAATGAAAGAAGTACAATTAATTTTAAAATAAATAATGCAGAACATAAATCATCAATTCTGTATTAAATTAGATAAGAAGAAACCTAATTACAGGGACAATAGGTATTAATATAGCGTACATGAAGGATACTTATATTTAGGATGGGTTATTGGATTTCGAGGGATACAAAATTTGGAAACAAAGGTATCTTTTGAAATATATTTAAGGGAAAGGGAGAAGTATCTATCGAGGAGACGAACAATTTTGGTTCTTGAATGGAGGTCATTCGGAGAATTCGGTTGATTGAATAACGAATCCTCATTATTAACATATTTATCAATATAATTCAATTTAATAGGGTTGAAAGACTTAGGCCGTTAGTCACTTTTTTGTGATTAATAAAGATGATTATTATTTACATAGTGTCAGCAGGAATCAAAATTTTATATCAATTTGCATTCTCAAATATATGATGTTTGATGGTTGTAGTATAAATTTGAAACCTTAACTCTATTGTTAACTAATGAGTAATTTTAGATATGATAATTATAAAAATTATTCGATTATATGGAAAAAAGTATACTTTTATATTACTTAAAATTATAAATAATGACACAGAAATATTGACTTTTAAAAATCATCCATTTGAAACTTAAGATGCAATTAGTCAATGGAAGTATTAAAACTGTAGTACTATAACTTTTTGAGCGAGAATTAATATTTTATTTTTTTGTTATTTAATTTTTGGAAGATTTTTGACGGAGTGTGACAGATTACAAATATTATAAATGAAAGAAAAAATATGATAATGTGAATGGACAGAAAGACGTTTGATCCTTTATTGTATTGAGTTTATTTTTGTAATTGTTGCAATAAATGTTAATATATGTATGTTATTGTTTTAATTAATATCATTTTTTTAATGGTTCGTTAAATTTTTATTAAGATATGTTTATCATAACAGGATGAATGCATTGAAAATGCGTTGAATGTATGTGACATTAGTGTGGCATAATAATCCTCAAATATTATTATATAAGCTACGAAGCTTAAAATAGTAATATGTATGTCGAGGCAGGATTTATTTTGATCTCTGCAGGAACTTTGCGTTATAGATTAGGTCCAGTATTAGTAGTCATAGCAAGTGTGTGCATGTACAACGATATTGAATAATGGAGGCTATGCTCAACATTCGCGCAAAATTGATAATATAAAATATACATGGTAATAATGATGACTGGCTGGCTGGATACGAAATGTGATTAATACTACAATATTCAGGAAGTGACTCGAGCAATATTCATTCGTATAGTTAAGCTAAATTTATAAGATAAAACTTTTAGGCTAATTATCCCCCCGCCGTTCGCCCCAACCCTCCTCCATTTTAGTTCGGGGAACTAATGCATGCCTGCTTGCTTCGGAAACTATAATATCTTTGGTCTCTCTGAAATTTCAGAATGTGCTCCATGTTTCTGCCAGAGTTATCAAGTTTTGTCGCCGCCATGCTGTTCGCAGTCCATCCAATCCACGTGGAAGCGGTAAGATTATCTAACTTTTACTCTAAACCCATCATTTATTTATAGCATTTCCTAAACTATACACGCATATAATACAACCTAATTAAGAATGGTTCAGTGAAAAAGGAGATAATACAAGATTCTTGACTCAGATGTTGTTTCTATTTCTCTACCTTGCATACTACTGACCTGAAAATATCAAGGGAACTTTGCAAGAAGACTGTGCAAGCTATCAATCCAGAAGTGAAAGTTTATAATGAAACATTTGACTTTACTTTTTACATGATCGGTTGTCAAGTAATGTACCAGAACGTTGAAACGTACGTTCGAGAGTATAGATAGATGCTAGTTACAAATCTAGAAGTACTTACATTTTAAATGTTTTCTTGATTACCACTAGTGAGGCTTGCCATGTCACCTATGACTCACGTGTCATAAGTTCACAATCACTACCCAAATCTAATAACTCTAAATATTGATCTTATATAAATCACTATTTATTTGTATTCGATACTCTCTCACAATTAATTTTTAAATTTATTTATGGCAATTACAACCCTAATTAGCTTCCTGGCCCGAGGGGTAATGAGCTACTTTTACAATTGTTAATTGAATTCGTAAATCGAGGGGGGAAGAGGGCCCGGGTTGGGTTGGAGAAGGCCCCATTAGGCCAAGGCCGGAACCCGGGAGTCGGAACTGGAGTTTTTGTTCATGCAGCTATTCCATTAGCCCTAACGACAGTTGGCCCATAAGCGCCTCCACTCGAATAATGGAAATAAATAAATACCAAATCAAATTTGTGCTCCTCCCTAATTATAACTGCACACAGTCATTTCATTTGCGTTGTAGACTTGGTGACATCGTTACATTACGTGGCCGAGTTTTCAACTTTTCCCCGATTGTTTCAATTTCGGTGCTTAATTAATAATTAGTGAGTTAATGTGAAAATCCTTTGTCAATTAAGTTTGCACAGAAATATTTACTCGTTATCGTCGAAACCAATTTAGAATTATATGAGGGGAATTTAATGAAATATTTGATGCGTTTCAATTAAAAAATAACAAACGTTTCACATTAACTTTATTCGACCTGATTTTACAAAATTAAATTATATATTTTTGAATATAAATGTAAACCAAATATGTAGCATTAATTCAGCTTTTAAACAGTCAAGTTCAATTATAAAATTAATCAACCTCAATTTATTTATCCTTCAAAAAGGATGTGATAACTCCGTGTGTTCCTATTATCTTCTCGCAGTTAACCACCTAAATAGCTTCAGCAATTTATATAAAAATCAATTTTGTTGGAACAGATCTGGTTTTCTTTCCAATAAAAGGGTTACATTACCCCAATAAAGTATTATTTTTTTTAATTCCTAGTTCATCTTGTATACGTTTTATGATATTAAATATTTATGTTTCAATGATAAATAATTAAGTTAATGGATACGTTTTTTTTTAAAAAGGTTAGTTATTTTGATGATTTGCCAAGTTCAAAATATTTGAAGCACAAATAACGTCAAAGTAACATAAAGTTATATAAACATTTCTATGTATAATACTTAAATTTGTAATTAATAGTCAAACCTATAATTAATTAATTTAAAGTCAATAAAGTTCAACCAAATTGTTGTTTCATTACTTCTTAAATAATTAAAATCAATTTCCTGGTGGTATAGCTCCAACCAGGAAGAAATTAAATTTAAAATAAGTTAAAATCGAGGATGAGGCGCATATGGAGAATTATTTATTATAAACAACATACAACACACTTGAAGAAACTCAAGTATATTGATTTATGTTATATAATATTGAATAGCAATGAGTTTATCTTATTTGACACATACAAGAACTGATGCAAGCCCAGCAAACCAATGCAGCTTCCAAACATTGAAACAGTGAGTTCCCTTGAAATTCCAAGAATGTCAAATTCTTTGACATATATGATCAAAATTTGTTGGAGCTGAGTATGTCAGATAATAACACCTGACTCAATAAGTTCGTAGGATGACTAATGAAAGAACAACTTTTGGACAATGTTCGACTTTATTCATCAACATAGTCTCTTGATAGTGATACATTCATTCCAATACTTCTCTAATATTTCGTTACCTTTCTTGTAGAACGATTTATCTTTGGAATCAAAATACGCTTCAGTTTCGGCAAACCGTTCTCTATGATTTGTCTCGACTGAGAAGCACAAGATATTGAAAATTTGTCTTTAGTTTTATAAATAACAGAAGTAGCTTTACTAAAACTACTATAACTTGTGAAGGTTTGTACTTCCTAAAAATCATATGGATTTGTCGATAGATGAGTCATTTATATGTCATCCAACGCACTTATTGAGTGAGGTGATAACATGGTACATATAAAATATAATATACTTTTTTGTACCTTTATGTATTTGATTTTAAATAACAAAAATTGTACAAGGAAACTCGAATAGAATGTATATTCATACATTGTTAAAATGAAATATAGTTGGGAACTACGTCGAGGCGCAGTAGTAAGTTAAAGGCCCGTCAAAATGGATGGACGTTTTAAAAACGTGTTTATGAGTTTTGCGGTTTTAGTTAATTAAATCCGAAACTTCCCAGTTTTGATAAACGTCGCGATGAAATGAAACTCGGATGGCGAGGGTGAATATACACACCAACTTTGAGTAATGTCTCGTGAATAGCTGGGGCAATCCTTCTCATTCAACTCGCCGCCTGAAGGGAGGCAACACGGGGGGGTTTGCGTGGGTGAGAAGGAGAGAATAAAGACCAAGCCCGGTCGTCGCGAAGATACGATCCCGGCGATATTAAAAGAAACTCAGAGGAGGAAAAGTAATTACTTTCCTTTCCACCTTTGCCTGGATTAGAAATAATAACAAATTTAATTTTTCATAGCGTCTCCTTTTCAAGAAAGCCTTGTCGGAGGGGCGTGAAGAAAGATGAAACCTCCGTAAGGACGGAAAACACTTTTCTGAACGCCTTTCTTGCTTTTATTTTTATGTGTAATGTCTTGTCGTTGTCGCTAAGGAGAGCATTTACTAAATTAAATATGTAATTGCAGGTAACTGGAGTAGTCGGAAGAGCCGAAACCTTATCTTCAGTGTTCTTCCTGGCTGCTTTCATGCTGTACACCAAGGCTTCCAGGAATAAAAGAAACACGGGTGAGTTTGAGTAAATAAATAACTTATGGGATCGTGGGGCGAGATCCCATCGGACCCACCCAGGGGCTCCAATGGAGCGCTCCAATTACGGCAATTCGACGATTCATAATGGTTTCATTATTTACATACGCCAGGTCCCCTGGAATATTATTGTAAAATGTGTTTTCGAACCATAAATATTGTAGTGCGCTGTTCGTTCCGGCGGCAACAATAGCCAATGTTTAAAGTCAAGTCCCCGGCGGTCATGGAGCGAAAATAGCAAATGATTTATTTATTTATTTATGTTTATTTACCATCACGACATGTCTGCCACCTCGCAGAATGTTTAACGAAAAAAAATCAAAGAAAACTAAGCGGGCTGACGTTAGCGTTGTTGTTTTGTCCGTGCTTCGTCCGCCGCCCCTCTGATCCTGCTACCCCCTTTAGATCCACCGTATACATTTTTTTTGCTTCAGACTTAATTACACTCTCACGTGAAGTGCTTTTATAATTTATTCCGAACACGAAACATGCAACCGCTCTTTTTTACCCCGGCATTCTGTTTCGTGTAATTCCCGGTGCCGACAGTAAAGCCCCCTTTCCGTTAGCGCAAAAAGGCCCCCCTATTGATTTGTGATCGGAATATTATTAAACTGGGCGGATGCTGTTTAAACTTGTGTTTTTTTTGCGCTTGCTGTTTTCATTTGCATTCGGTTTGGGCACTAAGTCTAAACTCCCAGCTGAAACTTTCAATCGTTAATCTTCATCGATTTGACATATAATCCTCGTTTTTTTTTTAGGCAATATGTTTACATATCTCTGTAAACTAATGATGCGTGTACATTAAATAGGAGGATCAGGGTGGGCGTATGATATATTCGCAGCACGTAAACTTCAGGAACACAGAATATACTTAATGATTTTTTTCTGTGATTATTTTACTGAAAAAAAAAACGAAAAATGAATGTCGTTGAAATTACACTCCTTGTATTTCATAATTTTAGACAGCGATAGTTCTTTCTGATGAGATTTGCAAAGAATATTATTATATCGGATTAGTACTTATTCTGCTCTTTATAATTTTTTTCGAACGGTATAAACACTATTTCCAATGAGGATTTCAAATTGATTTAGATCAGCTTTTTTCCAGTAATAATTAGACAATTTATGAGCGTGGAATTATGATACTGCCAAAAAGTTGGACAAAAGTATTAGTCTAAAATGTAGAATATAAAATTCACAAAAAATGACTTCGGAACCACCCAATATCAAACTCAAGTAAATAAACACAATGATGGTTCTAAATGTTCCAATAAATATATTATTCAAAAAATTAACTAATGTAATTATTATTCTATATACGTTAATATTTCTAAAAATATTTAGAAACACATTTCAATTTTATTTCATACATGCATAGGAGTTACGTAGACACAATGCCATTATCCTATCAGTTGTTGCATGATGTTAATCTGTCAGAGTTGATTAATTTATAGTACTTCATGCACTTAATGTGAATAGCCTCTACGACCATAATACAAATTACCATCTTCCTACAGCACATGCTCAATAGACTAAAAATTCACATGAGGAAAGTTGAATAGGAACGGGGAAATAAAAAGACATCATCACTGCCAATGAGCAATCCAAGCCATTATTCCGAGTCAAATTGGCCTATCATCATTTCATCTTGAATAATTAAACGGAAGGAAAATGATACTTGCCTTGCATAACGATTCCGACGATAGCGTTATTAGTGAAATTACAGAAATTATATTGGCACTGCAGCATTTATATCTAATTATTTTAATTTTAGGTTCAAGTAATTAATATTTTAGATTGCAGCCTTTCAAGCGCAACGTATAATAAATTAATACGTACTTTCCCCTTCTCGCAAGATACCAATCTTTTGTACTATTCATTTGCATTTCTCTTCAGCGATTGTTGCTTGTTTCCGCAATGCATTAATAATATCAAGTAATAAGTATATTTCCAATTATCAATGATTTACGTACTTTATTATGTACAGACCTCTAAATGTACGCAATTTTTAATATTAATAAATTGAGGCAACTCATTATTCTCTTTGTTTAATTTATGCAACACGCTTATTTTATAAGAACTAATCAAAATGTCTCTACATGTTTTACCTTTTTATTAAACGTCGGTTGCATGTGCATGATCTTATCTTTAACAAATATTATATTTAAAATTTACTTTAATGCGTTTCATATGTATTTATTTATTTTAAAAAAACAATAACAGCAATATTTATTGGTAACAGTAAATATTTCAAAACGTGACATTTAAAAAGTTATATTTTCTGAAAATAATGCTGATTTAAGAAGCTGTGTTTTTGTCAAATGATTAATGTTCAATATGGTAACTACTTAAAGGAGAAAAGACTAAAGCAATCTACTTTTGTATAATATTTTAAATTATGATTTAACTTTTTGAAAACTGACCACAAAGCTGGTTTAGTAAAACAATTTCTAGAACGGATTTATTAAACCTGACAATTATGTCATCTTAGCTAATAAAAACAATAAGTCTTAGTAGTTATTTTGCAGTTACGGGAATATCAAACTAAATATGTCTAAAATGTTCGTTTTATGCTCTATGTTAAAGTTGACTTTAAACTAAGAATCGCAAACATTACTAGTAATTTCCTTCGAAAGTTAACTAAAGATAACATTTGTCTTTCAAATCATAAGACTCACAGATCTTGAAATCAATTATAAAACTATGTATTTCTGAAACATGAAAATACTTTCTTGCCAAGGCAACTGTTTTAGGTAATATTAAACTATGTTAGTTATACTAGATTAAAACTTAAATTATTAATTATAAAATACATTTTCTACATACATACTATGTACACCCGTTATACCTTGTATAAATACTAAATTGTATGAGCTATTCTTAGTAAAACTTAATAAATTATTTCGTTGTTTACAATGGTAAACGCTACTTGAAAAATCCATGGTTAAAATATAAATAATAAATGGCAAGGAAGCTAATGTCAAGGAGACTTATCAATAAAAGATTCATCGAATTAATTAATAATCATTACATTGAACTATGTGAAACAAAACGAAAGAAATGAATGAATAATTAACTTATTTCACATGACATATTTACATATGGAAATATAACATTCTTGTAATAAATGTTGGTCTTATTAAAAAATAAAATGAAGAAAACAATTTGAAATGAACAAAAATAACTGCGTCTGAAAGCGATTCGGCTGCAACAGATTTCGCATTCCAAGAGCGAATAAAAATTCCTGAAATCATTATATAAGAATATATGTGCTTAGGAAAGGCAAACAAAAGGAAATTAACAAAAAAAACAAAACGAGTAGAATGAAATGGAACCTTAAAAAGGGCAGCAGCTTTCAAAGAAACTAATTACAGAATGAATGGTTCCATTGTTTCAGGCTGGAAATATATGTGCATGTCGATGGCATCCATAGCGACGGCGATGCTGTGCAAAGAACAAGGAATTACAGTGGCCGGAGTGTGTGCAGCCTATGAAATATTCGTCTCCCAAAAGGTAAGTTTTTGGCAACAAACATTGATTTTTATTTGCATACTGCTCGGACGCAATTTAATTAAGATTGCACATTTTCTCAATTTCCACATGAAAACAGGTCGGAGAATTTCCATTTCTCTGGCAACAACAACGACGCGGTGGAGAAAAAACACATTCGATATATGTATATATTTAGCTGGAAAAGTGCCAGAGTATGAAGCTAAGAGGAGTGTTTATATTCTGTTTAAGTGTACAAGAGATTAAATAAAAGGGGTTTTATTTTCTCTGTGAATTTCGCCCTCTTTTCTCTTTCTGTCTCTCGCACCGCCCGTGTATATATTTTTTTTTCTGATAAAGAGAGAATTTGTTGGGCTTATCTCATAGTTTTTCTCTCCGGCCCTTTCTTTGCAAGAGCGGAAGATTTAGTGCGGCAATTTATTTCCCTTGAATAAATACTTCTACAAGTGAGATTTATTTATATAATGTCCATACGAAGTGGGTCCGGTTCGGAAATGAGTTGGAGGGTACAAAGATGAAAAAAAAACGAGAGAAACGAGACGAGGAGCCGAAAAGTGTTGCAACCCCCTCTTTGATTAATACCTCCGAGGTGGGTTTTTGCCGGCTAAAAATGGCTTTTAATTGATTACCACCGTGGTGGTAACTGCAAGGGAATAACGTTTGTTAGGGGTGTCGGGGATTGAATCGATCGTGGGTATAAATTCCGTTTGGCACACTTTGGTCCTTTGCTGCTCTGCACGGCATGCTGCACGTCAATAAATTATTATTGTTCTATTAAGCATTCTGCGTTACAGATTCGATTTTCCAATTATTTTGCCAAAAAATTTATGGAAAATTGTTTTATTAAATTATTATTATAAATAAATGACAAAATATGCGACATTAAATTAACTGTCACTGTTTGAGATGAAAATGTATATATTGAAAATTATGAGACTGGTGCCCTTTCATTGACATTTTCTCTCAAACGTGCTATAGAGTAGACTCTTAGCTCTTTCAAAACCACTTTGTTTCCATAACTAGTTTTTACTCATTCACATTCTCTAAAGGTCTATTCACGGCACCATGCAACGTTTGCATTTACAGTGCTAAGAACAAAACACAACAAATGTACAGACATATTTTAAGTATATAAACAGCTTTTTAATTAAGTATAATTGATTAATTTAACTACTTTTGATACTTTCGTAAGTTAAAATAACCCTTAAAACCGCAATTTGAAAAGTAAACTTTTATTTCATAAGCAATCCTCATTTCCAATCAAGTTTGAAAAGTTATAATACAAGAGATGTAAATCTTTATATTTTCCACACGTGTAAATTTCGTGCAACTAACCAATTTCTATATATTTCCGTCCTTAGTGACATATGTTTTTATGATATATTCGGATTGTAATGTAATTAAAGTAATAAATTAATTATAAATTAATCCTATTTCAAAATAATGATAATGAAGAAGCTTTTCACCTTAATAATTATTATTTTTAAAAATTAATATTTTTTATGTTAACATCTTTATTGGGCCAAAGGACTAACGACCGAGGACTTTCTGCCCAAAATAATAAAATTAATATTTATTGTAACAACAAGTACAAAAAATAAACTAAATATAATAAAAAGAGGATGAAATACAAAAATAAAATGATATTGTTATATTATTATTTTTCCTAAATAATACGTTATATCTTTATATGAATATTTGCAGAATTTCATGCTAGAATAAAATTAAATAGAAAATTAATATAATTTAAAACAAACTAGGAGGAAAGGCCAAGCCCTTTTGGGCAACCTTTTAATTATTGTAATTATTATTTTGTTTATTTACATTGCTATGTTGTTTTTTTACTGGTCAATAAATTATATTATATTATTATTAAAATAGAACATAATATATGTTTCATAAAAATGTAGTTATATTATAGTATAATAATGCACCGAGTCTCTAATTGATATAAATCGATTTAACCTTATTATTTTAAATGAGAATTTATGTTACATCTACGAGAGAGCTTTTTCCATTACGTCGTTGTCCTACATCTCTCGGTTGCACAGCTCTATCGATTATAGGTCCTAAGACCATATTTATGACTATAAGATAGCAAATATTGATTTCGCGTGTGTTTCTTTTTGTTCCAGGTTCGATTGTCCGATTTGAAGTACATGATTAAATCGGCCAAGTCGTCGTATCACTTACCCTGGTCAAGCGAAGCCACGAAAAGGCTGAGCGCATTGGGTCTGACCACGGTATGTCTTCTCCTGGCTAGATTACAGATAATGGGTTCACAATTACCCGTTTTCACGAGGTTCGATAATCCCGCATCGGTGGCCCCGACTCCATCCAGGCAACTCACCTATCATTATTTGATAAGCGTCAACTTGTGGTTGCTACTATTTCCGTGTGACCTCTGTTGCGACTGGACGATGGGCACCGTACCTTTGGTGGAGTCCTTCCTAGATCCCAGGAACCTATCTACTGTAGCTGCCTACGTCTTCCTCGCAATGCTGGTCGTTGCTGCATTCACGACGGAGAACAAGCAGCAGAGCATAATCATAATAATGGTGAGTATGGATAATATTTCATTTAGAAACAATTAACTCAATATTCTGGGCAGCTGTCGGAGAATGTGTTGTGTTGTTGCGTTTTGCGAAGGGCACAGGGCTCGGACTACTAATGTGCGAGTAAATAGCGGTCCCGCATTCGGGAATGCAGGAATTCCCTCCAATCCCCCGAGTGCATATCCTAAATCCCGCCGTAAATGACCCCGCTCACGATTTATATTCCATTTTAAGCCCGTTCTCCTGTATGCACCCCATATCAACCGGGAAAAGGGCACAAACAAAATTTCATAAACCCAAAGAATTATTTACAATGGAATGTATTTAAATTGGACTTTACGCTCACCATTAATCAGCATTTAAACGTATTTTATTTTAACTGCATTTGTATCTTCGTCGGATGCTGAACTAACTTCAATTTCATGAAGCGTTTCGCACATGTAGCTAGTTTTCCTGCAGCACTGGCAACACAAGTTACTTGGAAACTTCAAGTGATTGATTTTCTATTTAACGTCAGACAAAGTAAAACTTGATCAAAGCGTCTAAAGTCTAGGTTTTATGTCACCTTGTTACGAAGGCACATAGCGAACTTCAATTTTATTTCCAGTCAATTGCAATTTTAAATTGCTTTCGATTGAAATATAATCATAGAGGCGCAGGCCATTCGCTATTTTAAATATAAATATCAAATTTGGAAATAAGTTTTCTTTACATATACATACATTCTAAAATCTAACAAAAAATGTTTGATTCATGGGACATGACATATACAATAACATTTATTGTAAAAACAACTAGAAGAAAAACATAAACTGATTATAAAAGAAATACAAAGAATAGAAATCTGAAACATAATTGCAATTGCAAAATTGCTGCAAAGGGCTATAAAATATAGGTTTTTGTGTCCTATAATACGGCAATTTTAATAAAGCTGGTGTTAATAATAACACGTAATAGTTATTATTCACATTTGAAACCTTGGACGTATTTACTATTAATTAAATCACTTTCCAGTAATTTCATTTATTTTTACTATATCCAAGTTGTAGAAACATGTTTATACTTGACTGTTGTAAAAACGCACATTAATCCTTGGAATTATATTATTCACGAGCATTGTAATTAACAAAATGACTTAGTATTAAAAGTAACTAGTAAAGTTTGTTTGTTTACTGTTAAATTGGGAAAATGAAAGAAACAAGTTTACCTTCACGTCCATTTCGAAATTTGTCCTTTCCTTTTATTACTCATCTTTATGTTTTCTTTATATCCCCGTTTATATCCTCTTCGAGCTATGAACCGCGAAGATCCTTAGTTGATCTCTTTCTCCCCCATCCTAGGTTGTTCGCACCGGAAACGCGCCGACATTACAATAATAACAGTGTGAGAACACGGAAACGCCCGGCGCATCCACCAGAAACGCGAACAAAGCACACAGGCCATCGAGCGCAACAGAAAACAGTCCTGCCAGCCGTGCAAAATATTATTTGCTTTGAGCTATATATGCATTTATATATATGTATATATATATGTTGTACGGATGCAGACAATTGTCCGAATGCATAAATGTTGAAAAATGAAAATAAACGAACACAATAACGACAATTGTGTACACACACGACCATTCATCGCGGAACATAAATAAAATTTGCAGAAGCAAAAAGGTGCACATTTTATAATAGCATGTAACGTGGAAATTAATCTGAATGAAGTAAATGGAAAACCATGCAATGATTTTGTTTCCATTATACTATTTTGGAGAGAAAGAAAAACATGTATTTTGTGTACGAGCTTTGATGGATTAATTCGATCGTAATGAAAATACAAAACAAAAATTCGCAGAATGAATGCTACTTAACTGAAGCTCATACATATATACGTAGGACCAACAAAATACGAAATAAAAGAAACAGAAGTAAATTGCCCCGTTGTTATTTACTTCCGCGTTTCGCTACGTTCTTCTAAAATACATTTACATTTCCCGTCGGGCTGGCTTCCACATTTTATGCATTTTTATTTCTTATTTTGTTTTCCGCTATTTTTATTATCATTTCAACGTATACGTTCGTTTCATTACATCTTATATTCCGTTTGCGAATTACATCCTGTGCACACATTACTGGATGCAAGCTCTCCAGTCGTATACCCATTTGAACAGAAAAAAGATGAAATAATCTGCTCTTCGTACACATGATGTGCAATCGTCATAAAACTTGATATGTATATATAAATCAAACCAATGTTCAAAGCTTTCATGGAAACTATATAATAAAGCATTTTATCTCCGTACTATATAACGTATAAATTTGAATTTACCTTATTAAATACAAAAAATACTAAGCTGTAGTTCATTTTATGAGTTTTGTTGTTGACTTTGGTTAAATTTTTCATTTTATCTGCTTTACAACATTCCATAAACAATGGTATGTTTTTGTTTTATTTAAATCCCATTCGGTAAACAAAAAACGAACAAAAACTCGCTTAAATAAAAAAAAGTGTTGGTTTTATACTGAGCAATTTGGGTCGGGATTAATGGAAAACATTGGAATTGCATATAGTTTGTAATGAAGTTTTCCATTCAAATTAAACAAATTAATGGGAATGCACTGTGCATATAGCATTTTATTTGTTTGTTCGGATTTTTCATTACGAAAGCAGAGTATAATAACAACAAGAAAACAAAAAGTTAAACAGAAATGGCTCATGAAACGAACAACTAGTATATAACAGGGTAGCAAGTGCAATGAATCGGTTTGTTTTCGCGATATTGGAAACATTTGCTTGCAGTTGCCGAAGGATTGCCGTTGATTGCACTTTACGGTGCCATTGATGAAGGTTTGAATGGATTTATAGCTCGTTGATGGGGCAATAAAATTTATTAAGGGCCCTGCCATTAACGCCGTTGACATTTATGTGGAGCATTGACATTCTGAAGGTATTACTGTAACGTGCGTTTCTTTTATTGCAGAGTCTGGCATTATTAATATTGCCCTTCTTGCCAGCGTCGAACTTATTCTTCCCCGTGGGCTTCGTGGTTGCGGAGAGGGTGCTGTACATGCCTTCCATGGGCTTCTGCCTGCTCGTAGGGTACGGGTGGAGCATTTTGGCAGAGAAATATGGCAAGAAGCTGGCGTGGATCGCGCTAAGTTTTCTCCTCGCGATGCACGGAACGAAAACTTATCTGCGGAACTGGGACTGGGAAACAGAGTATTCCATTTTCATGTCCGGCCTGCATGTAAATCAACGTAACGCCAAGTTATTTAATAATGTAGGCCACGCTCTGGAGGGTCAGGGAAAATACACGGACGCATTAAAGTATTTCCAAACAGCCGTTAACGTACAGCAGGACGATATAGGGGCCCATATCAATGTGGGCCGCACATACAACCACTTGAAAATGTTCAAGGAGGCTGAAGAGGCGTATTTAAGAGCGAAATCTCTGCTCCCCAAAGCTAAACCTGGCGAATCCTATCAGGCCCGAATCGCACCTAATCACTTGAACGTTTTCTTGAACTTGGCCAACCTCATCTCCAAGAATTCGACTAGGCTCGAAGAGGCTGATATGCTCTACAGACAGGCAATCAGCATGAGGGCGGATTATACGCAAGCGTATATAAACAGGGGCGATATTTTAATAAAACTAAATCGCACCAAGGAAGCGCAAGAGGTTTACGAGAGGGCACTTTTATACGACAGCAATAACCCGGATATATATTACAATGTGAGTACAATGCTTTGGTCTCCCCTCTAAGAAACGAACCATCTTTTATTTCTTTACGTAAAACGATATAATTTTCAGCTGGGCGTCGTGTTTCTGGAGCAAGGCAAAGCGTCCCAAGCGCTGGCCTACTTGGACAAGGCTCTAGAATTTGATCCGGAACACGAGCAGGCCCTCCTCAACTCGGCGATCCTGTTACAAGAACTTGGCAGGACCGAACTAAGGAAAATAGCGCGAGAAAGACTGCTCAAGTTGCTCGCCAAGGACGCAACCAACGAACGGGTTCACTTCAACCTTGGCATGCTGGCCATGGACGATAAGAACATCGAGGAAGCGGAGCATTGGTTCCGGAGGGCGGTTCACCTCAAGAGTGACTTTCGCAGTGCCCTGTTCAATCTGGCCCTTCTAATGGCCGATGACCACAGGCCCTTGGAGGCTGCACCGTTCCTAAACCAGCTCGTCAAGTACCATCCTGATCACATTAAAGGTCTAATCCTTCTGGGCGATATCTACATTAACAACATCAAGGATTTAGACGCCGCTGAAAATGTAAGTTACTTTTTAATCCACACCACTACCACATTACACACTAGCCCATAATTCCCGCCTGCGCTTATGCAATCCCACTTTAAGCGTAGGCACAGCTTAAAGCCAGTAATTCCCGCGCGAATCATAAATTCATCAATTACGTTATTGATTGCATAATTACAGGTTAACTTTAACGGCAACGGGAAATTGTAGCAAAAAAAATAAAATGGAACTGTAGGAGTTGTGAAACGCAATACTGAAATTATATTGTTAACGATTCCATTTCAAATTACATAGCACTTTACTTACGCTCTTTCTACTCTGCTTGTCAAACGTATACGTTCTTTGCTCTGATTAATAGTACAACGTTATTGCCTAATTATCCTGCGGGGTCAATAAGTCATACAACGCTAACGATAAGAACGAACGTTTCGTACTTCATAATTCATTTATTTTTAATGGAAAATAGCAGCGAAACCCTCACTAAATATCCCACCGCTTTCAGTTGCTTTGTTAGTTATAACGTAAACATTTTCCAAATAATTTCTCTTAGCCGCTTTCATAATTTAACATAATACACGAGGTGTTGAATCGTTTATTTCATGAAAATGAGCCAAAACTTTAGCAACTTTATATTTTTTTAACTCAACTACCCCGTTAAAAAGTTTGATAAAATAAGGGATGCCGAAAATGTTATTTAGTAGAAAGTTTTATAAAATTTATATCAGACAAAATATATTTTTTTTATATATTGGTTGTAAATTCATATATTTAATTTTGCATAATATAATTAATGCTTTAAATGTAATAAATCATTTCAGAAGCCGTTTTATATTAAAAAAATATTTCTTTTACAACTACAAAAAAAATTTTATATAATAGTAATAAAGAAATACTATAATATATAATTTAGTGAAATTATGCTTTTAAATTTATTGGTAGTTTTTTGTTCATGTCAGTATTTTCTGCATCATTTTGATGTTTATAATTGGGCGACATTTGAACACAAAGTACATGAATGAGACTGTAGATAATATACAGGCTTTCATAGCCGTAAAAGGAGTCCGAAGTTGCCTTGATGTTGCCGCGGTGCTTTAATTAGAATGTATTCCCATTGAGAGTCCATGTCATTAAGTTGAATATTTCGCTGTTGCAGTGCTATAGAAGGATCTTGGAGCTGGATCCAGCCAACATACAAGGACTCCACAACCTGTGCGTGGTCCATGTAGAAAGAGGAAAGTTGTTGTTGGCCCAGTCTTGCTTGGAAAGGGCCCACCGCTTGGCGCCCTCGGAGGACTACGTCCTGCGACATCTGCAAATAGTCCAAAACCGGATCGCGAAACTGAAGTTGAATCCGAACGACAAACAATACCTGGAGCAGGAGGTGAGTGGCGACGAGCAGAGCAAGGTCGTATCGAACAAGAGCAAAGAGACAGAGCGGAAAACGGAGCCAGTAGTTTCCGGCGATTCCGAGGAGCAGAGATACAGCAGCCGCGTTGTAAATACAGAGCCGATGTTTGTTAAAAACGTTGACAATATCGATTACGCGTATGTCGATAGCTCTGAATACAGTGTGAGGGAGAGTAGTGTGAGGAATTTTAGTCAGACCCGGCTGAAGTCCTCAAGGGTCGGGGCGGACAACGACGACCCTTCGTCCGGCATGTCTTAGCATAATAAGAAAAAAACCGAAACGGAAAGTCTATTGAAGAACTAATTCTATATATTTCCTCTGTACAGTTTTTTAATCGATTAAGGATAGCCCTCCGGCATTAAACTCAATAAAACTATCAAACTTAATCTAATTCAGAATTTCCCAATTCATGTTTTAAACTTAGTACCTAATATATTTTCTTAACCTAAGGCGGTACTAACTTACATTAAATTAATCTAATATGGTTTTATTGATTTTAATCGAACCGAGGCACACTAAAATTATATAAAAAAAAAATATTATATTTCTATCTGAGGACTTTTATACGCGCCATTAGATGTAGTGTACATTCTGTGATATTCAGAATTATCTGTAAGTTTAAAAAGGAAAATCATGATTACTTTTCGTCGGACATTGCAAAGATGAAGAAGTAAACAAATGTAATAAAATAAAGATCGTATAATAATAGGGGGGTTGCACGCTTCTGCAATTTAATATCGCATCGATCGATGTGCGCGAATTTTTAATTACTTAAGAAATATTACAACGGGGCCGAATTTTACTAACGATTTCCGCTGCTCTCGAAGGCAAATCCTTGTTTGCTTTCAATTTTGGGAAGCAACTTGTTCTGTTTTCTTTTTCGTCCTTGTTCCGCTCGCTCCCCAATATCCTGTTCGTTCGTGCGTAAATTATTTGGTAAATGTGGAAGACAATAAGAAAGAGACGGAAATTTAGTTTAGTGCAGTGCAAAATGGGGGAAACAAGAAAAAAATATATAACGACGATGAGGGATGTTAAAGTGCAGAAGCGCCCCTCGACCTAAGTTTTGTTTCGAACCCAACTTAGAATAACGGCAGTATAAACAATTTTAATATAATATATAATAATATATATATATATATATTTTGTGTATGCTTTTATTGTCCCTTAATATATAAACTAAAACAAGATGATGAATGAACTATTATAATACTATTGTTGTGATTTGCTTGATTTTAAAACCATTATTATTTTCTATTAATGTTAGAAATGTGATTATACTAGATGTGATTAGACTTTGTTAATACCTTTTTATTTTATAAATTATTATATTTAGTTTCTTTTTTTTTGATAGGAATAACAAACTGATACTTTCTGTGTGTTTTCCTTTTTGTTACGTATATCTCCGATGTTTCATTATTTGTGATTCGGGGCAAACTCGCGTTGGGCAAACAATAAAAGCGCATTCCATTTGCACGGATTTAATGAATGCAGTGAAAACTAATGATGGAAACTAGGAGATGCAATTAGTTAAAATTCTCGCTCTTCTCTTGTTTGAGGAGGAGAATTACAGTGTTCGGAACGAGGGTGGCGAAATGCATCTGGAGAAGGAAAATAATTCCGTTCGCATGCAATTAAGTCGGTAATTGACGTTAAAACGCTTTCTGATTATCGCTGCAAGTTTTTCGGCGTCCGCGGCATCACTAAGAAGGTATTAAGTGGTAC
>JAFMTC010014004.1:1689014-1703375 GCA_018845635.1 Nicrophorus orbicollis | reverse complement strand
CACAGACAATTACGTGGCAAAATGAAATGCGATTAATTGACGACGTCAAGAAAATGCTTGCTGAAAACCCGGCAATCGATTTTCCGCCCCTCGAGCGGAACGTTTATGAAATCCTCACATGCATTTGCACATACACAATTCTCTTCGCCCGAAGAAAATTGGGATCTGCATCTCTGAATTTAATATGTAATATTTCATTTATTCAGATTTATCCACTTCGTATTCAGGGCGTTTCATATTGCTAGGAAATATTTCATCAAAAGCGGAATTATGCTAATATTTTTATTTACTAAATACGATTAAGCTCTGTTGACTATATCCACTTTTTATGTCCAGTATACATTCACATTCTATTTCTATTCAGTTCCGAAATACTAATTAAATTTCCTCAGAAAACTTAATAGAGGAACTGAAGAATACCAACTCATTACCTAATTCAAAGTATATATGTTAGTTTCACAATTAATAACTTATTTTTTCTTAATTTAATAATTCTAAAGAGTTTGTAATTTATGTAAGATCTTCAGCTCGTGCTTTATACATCCTTTAATTAAAAATCATACTTCTTTTGCCGCTGTCAATATTGTCTTTGACGAGTTAATATTTAATAAATCCAGCGACGTCGGCGCAAGTTTCCGAGCGGCTAACAAGAACTGTTGATGAAAGCTGTATTAAATTAATTAGCGTCGCAAAGTCATTAATGTGCCATTGCATAACACGAAGTCGTCAGATTTTTCTTGCGATCCGAATAAAAAGGGTGTCACGGGGGGAGAGTCGCATCAGGAGCAGCTGTGAAAGGAACGGAAAGTTCACGAAAGGCCATGTCCTATCCCTTGCATTAAATATGCATACAGTAAACGTTTTGCCAAGATGAAAAGTTTATTATAAATTTAAAGTTCGAGCAGCAGCGGCAAATGCTTCGCCTCTGAATAATTGATTAAATCCCATAGTTCTTCGCCTGCCGTTAATTAAAAATTAATTGAAAAATATGAACAAAAAGGATATTGCATAACGACCGAGTTTGTCCCAAAGTAAGAACACGTTATGAAATGGTGCGTGGCAACCAGAATTCTGTTTCCAGTGTACTCTTTAATTGCATTCACTTTGATTAGCTCCCCACTCGTACTACATAATATAATCAATAATATTAATGTATCGATGTTTGGCTTATTAGCCATTAGTTTAGATGTGGACGACGAGTAACATTTGAAAGGAGACTATCCACGATGCCAAATTTTTTGAAACGAATGAAACTTAAAAGAAAATCAAATTCGAAGGAAGGGAAAGATCATTTTAGCGCCGGTTTTATTTTCTTCTATTTTATTGATTTTTTTAAAAATTTATTTATTTAATTGTTTTACTAAACAATATAAAGCAAATTCAATTATTTACGTTTGTAATGAAAATCTAAATTTGATTATATGAAAATATTTGATGAAAAAAAAATCCGTGGATTTGTAGCGTTTGGTTTCTATTACGTAACGGTGCCTTGGGAAAAAGTAAATTAAGGCAAATGAGTTTTGTAAAATATAGTATATAAATATTTTTCTATGTTGTCAAACTGTTCATAGATATATTATAATAAAAAAAAAGAAGAAGTAAGTCTATTATGTAAAAATTAATTATGGAAATGAGAATGAAAATCTCATACTGATTGTATGAGAGTTTATATCTTGTATATTGAAAACAAAATGTGACTGATATGAAGATTTCAAAAAAAAAGAAAACTATAAAGTTAGGAGATGATGAGTTAAGTTGGTTCGATTGAGTTGAGTTGTTTGTATTTATAATTTTATGAAATACTGTTTTGTTTGTTGATGTTTATGATTTTTGATCGGCTTCGGAGTTCCATCTATTTACGGGGATCCTTTTTGATCCGGCTCCAAGACGCTCCTAGGTCGGAAATGAAAAGAAAAAGAATAATAATTTAACATTTGTATACTCTGTATGAATTCGACAATCTTCATTGGACTCAGAATTCTTTGGTGTGCTGACATATTATTTTTTCCAAATTTCGCATCGACGAATGGACGTGTTAGATGAACTGAATCGATTCGGTTTTGGAAATGGATGAATGATGGAAACACTACCCCTCCTCACACTCGCCGTGTGGTTCTGATAAGCTGAATATACATTGTATAATCCTATGACTTGTTGTAAAAAAAATTATAATATATATATATAATATAATATGAGAGAGAAAATGTGTATTTGTAATAAAGAAATATTAAAGTAAATATATTCTTGTTTGTTTTAGTGTCTAATTTTTACTTGCAGGATTTTAATCAGATTTTTTTTTTCTAAAGCTTCTCGATGAAACGGTTGAGCCAGTGAGCGGCTTTTCTGGATTTGCTGGGCCCTGCGACGCCCGCACTTTTATGTAATCCAGAAACTTTTGCACGCATTTAAAACTTGGGTCTTTTAATTCAATACTGAACTTTTATTTACGCGAACCCGGGACCCGGTTACGGGGTTTCTTCGTATATACTGTATACTTTCCTCAATTATGCAAACGATCGCTATTCTCGTACAATTCATCTGCAAATTCCCTACTAGTTACATAACAGTACAACACCGGTCAAAGTTTTTAAAGGGGAAAAGAATAGAGTGGCTGCTTATTGTTTCACTTCGGGCCATTCAATATTCTCATACATATACATTTTCCTTTATCAATATTAACTTTGCAGGTTTCGAACTTTTAATAGAAAGAAAACTTGATGAACTTAATTATTATGAAAGTAATTACTTCAATATTTCATTTAAGTACAGACATACTTCGGTTGAACATAATAATGTTACAACATCCAATAAATTAGAAATGAAATTGTTCAGGTGTCCCACACAATAGATTTCGAAAATATTGATTAAGAACATCTTCTTCATAGAAATGCAGAAGATGGATGTTTTTCAGTAGAAGATTTAAAATAATGTTATCAGAAAATAATGATGAAGAGGATGTTAGAAATTTATTGAATGCAGAAGATCTGGAAAACTTAGTAAACTTTATAAAGTCAAAATGAATCATATATTTAAGAAAAGTTTAAATTATCCACATATATTTTCTTCAAAATAATCATGATTTAGAAATGTTATTGTAGTACCTAACAATAAAAGCAATAACTCAGTGTTGATAATTCAAATTCATTTAGTAAAAATATCTTTCTTAAAACACCATCTAGTCAATTAGCACAACATATTCTTTAATTCTTGAATAATAAAACATTAGCTCTGATTTTTTATAGAGTATTCGGACTTTATAAATATCACCATATAATTATTTTATTAAAATTCTTGGAAAACTCAATCATCATGGAAAATATGCAGCATATTTCGTTTTTCTTTTCAGAATAATTGTAAAATATAGTATTATTAGACATTAAACACATTATTGTTTTTTAAATATTTTATTTCAGTTTTTTCTTGTAATTTGTTTGTAATTTTATATACTTTGTAATAAATTTCATAAATTATTCTTATATGACTACTTTATTTACTAATTTAAATGTATTGTTTAATATTTGTTGAATTGTTGCAATAAATGTAATTTTTATGACCTATAGCCCTTTCCTATTATTGTTATGTTTAATTAACTTTTATTTTTTATAATAATGAAATCGCATTAATTAGATTTCAATTCAAATATTTCATTAATTATATATGACTGTAAAGGCGTAAAATTGACGTCAATATCTCTTTGTATGCATGTATAAATTATGTTTATATTATTATTTTCAGGAACTACATAAAAACTCCAAAAATGAATGTGGAAAAATATAATTAAAGTAGGGGTTGGTGCTTGTCAGGTCATAAGTGATTTAAGGTCGATTATTATGTTACGTTATTGGATTTTCTGCAGTTTTGGGTCAAAAGGTCATCATGGGCATCTGGAAACGGCATGAAACATTAAAAGCAGCAGAAAAAAGAAATGTGGAGGCGAGGTAATCATGCGAAGATTGCAAAATGTGATTGTCGCTTTCAAACACAGATTTCTTATAAATCATATTAGTTTATACTTTTTACAGCAATTAGGTCATAAGCTTATTGATTTCACGTATTATTACAATATATTGGTAAATATTTATAAAAGCAAATGTATTTTAAAATCTACCTTGACTTTTGTTTTAAATCCTATTCGTTGTTGCAATCCCATAATCAAAATTCAAGTATTATATATTTTATCGAATATTATACTATATTTTTTGAAGTTATTTTTTAATAAAGAAAATTGTTTTATTTATGTTTTTATTGTGACAATTATTTTTTTATTGTATTTTTGAGTTGAATGGTGGACAATTCAAACCATTAATCATTGAAAGATAATGTTATTTTAAGATGTCTTTATTTATGAAATCCAATATTATATATAATGTAGACAAACTACATAAATTATTCAGAAATGAATTTGGAATGTTATGCACTAGGAGATATTCTATAGGGATTAAATACTGCAGACACATTTATCGTAGAAACTTTAGAGACACGTTGACGTTGCAGCCATCACATGTATGAATTTCAAACTAAGTTCACGATATATATATATTTAATGTTTTCATTAGTTTCAATAGTAATACACCAAGTTTTAGAATAGCAGTGTACGCAATTTTGCGAAACTGCAATACACTTTTTAAATACAACATTACATAAAATACAACATTACATAAAATAATTAATAAGCAGAAAATACTATTAACAGAAGATGTAACAACAGATTGTTATTAATATTTTAGTAGCCTTGCCTATTACTAGAAATTTCAAGTAAAATAAATTGATGTATATCTTATAAAATACGAAAATGTTATATCACTTTAATTTCTATTAAACTAATTAATTTAAACGAATATAACATTAGACTGAAAATAGAAAAGCAAAATAAAAAATAATTAATATTTTGATCGATCGTAGAGTATTTTATAAAATTAATACTATTCAACATAAGTCAAGTATTTAATAATTACTTGGTAAGTTAGTCATATGTGTTTATATAAATTTTATAAATAAATAAAGGCTATTTGTGCAAGTATTTATATAAATTACTTGGTTAATATCGTTTAAAATTTAGTTGTTAGGGTGAAACATCCTTTGATCAATAGTCCATTGCAACAGTTGACTTTTTTATTTTATATTATTAGAACAATTGTTTGATTACCTTTAGTTTTTTTTCTGTTTGTGTAACTATTACAATATAAATTATTATTATTATTGTTTCAATTTAAATAATTTATATGGCTGTGGTTAATATTGAGAATATTTTCTCTACTAAATCTTAATAAAATAAATAATGTTTGTAAACACAATCCATTCAATATATTTGTTTATTCACAAATTGCTTATAAAATGAGTTATGTTAATTTCAATATATTAGAATCGAAGTGCATTATTCTTCTAAATTTTGTGAAACGCTGCTCCATATATAGAAAGTTGATGCGTTTTAGAATCTGCAAAGCATTTGATAATAAAACAGGAGCAAAGTGTAGGTGTTCATTTCTTATATGGCATATTTAATTACTTTACTATCACAATGAAAGGGCAGGTGTTCACTCCTTATAAGGATATTAATTACTTGTTTTACAATCGCAGCTGCAATTGTAGGTTTTCACTCCTTATATGGAATATTTAATGGTTTTATAATCGCAGCTATACGTGCAGATGTTCACTCCTTATAAGGAGATTGATTAGATGTTTTACAATCGCAGCTGCAATTGTAGGTTTTCACTCCTTATATGGAATATTTAATGGTATTATAATCACAGCTATAAGTGCAGATGTTCACTCCTTATAAGAAGATTGATTACTTGTTTTACAATCGCAGCTGCAATTGTAGGTTTTCACTCCTTATATGGAATATTTAATGGTTTTATAATCACAGCTATAAGTGCAGATGTTCACTCCTTATAAGGAGATTGATTAGTTGTTTTACAATCGCAGCTGCAATTGTAGGTTTTCACTCCTTATATGGAATATTTAATGGTATTATAATCACTGCTATAAGTGCAGATATTCACTCCTTATAAGGAGATTGATTACTTTTTGTACAAACGCAGCTACAAGTACAGGTGTTCACTTCTTATGTTGAATGTATTATCGCGCTATAAACAGAGCTGTAAGTTAATGCGTTTGATAAACACAGCTGCAGAGAGTTTCGTTTTTTTTTAGAAAGTAATGTTAGACTGGATATCCTCATTGTGTTGTTTTGGATATGGTAAATAGGTTAAGATAATTAATATGTTATTTTATTAAATTTTGCAATTGCTAAAATAAAGGAACGATCTATAAAAGGCAACCATCTTGTAAAAGGAAGAAAATCAATAGAGGGTTGAAATCTGTGCCATCTATAGACCGACAACATAACAAAATGCTCGTGTACTGGAAGGGCATGCAGAGTCCTTCATATATTTCTAAAGGGATTACGATAGGTGGATCTGCATATACAGGTTTTCCCTTTATAAAATATGCAAACAAGCTTATAAATTTTGATAGACTTTCCAAAATTTGCGATTTAAAAGAGTAGTAAACTGCATGAACTACGAACGAGTAAAAAGAGGACGAGCGAGCGCGGACAGCTAATCAAGGAGGATTGCATTCGCTCTCCGTTTTTCATTTATTTATTCGTTGGATGGTTGCTGTTTCCGTTTTCGCATTTCCGTCATTAATATGCAGATTTTATGTGCTCCAGGCAGCGGTTTTTATTTGACCAGAACACTCGTTAGCGTTCCTTTTAATCGGAGCTAGTTTTCAGCCAGGTGTTGGTAAATATTCCGGGGCTGAAAAACGGCCGCGCAAAAACTTTTATATAGCAATAAATAATTCGCCGGAGCGGCGTAATGAATCTGAATTTTTATTGCACTATTTTTAATTAAAAAACTTTTCGGAAATTGTTCGCAGAAGCAATCATTATTGCATGCGAAGGCTGTGTGCCCGCACAATGTAATTTTCAGTAATTCTCCGAAACTCTCTTCTTTGCCAGTCCGCTAAACTCATCGCTTTTTTTTGTTGTAATTTTCGGTTTTATTTCGTATTATAATGAAACGATTTGAAATTACTCTACCGTACATTAATTAGTTCATAAAGGAGATTTAAATTAATTATAATGCCTCGTCTAAAGTTTTACCTAACACTCTTCGAGCCCGAAATTTGCTCTGCTCTGTGCGAGAAAAGCGGGAAAATATTAAATTGAGAATTTTAAATGACATTATTACGCCGACAGAGGGAACCGATTAAATATTTAATGAAATCACTAATTTTAATCCGACAACTAAATTTGTTCAATGCAACACTATTACATAGAGCCAAAAGAAAAACGCCATCCTTATAAGTTAAAGGTATCTTTGTTATACTTGTAATTAGTCAAAAGAAGAACGTATAAATTACACAGGGAAAATGAAGCAGCTCCACTACATTTTTTTATGGCTCATAAACCTTCAGAAACGAATGTCGCCAACAGGTTGATTTAAACCGGACACATAAACAAGTTTCCTTTTGTTTCCTTTCTTTTTTCTTCTCTCCTTTTCCTCCAAACACTTATACTTATACTCAGTTTTGTTTTTGAAGGGGAAATAAAATAAGAATGTGGTAAAAGTTCGTTATGTAGGCGCGATATCGATTTTCCTTCTCTGCTTCTAAAATACATTTTCCCAGTCGGTGGAACGAAAATCCTTGTCACACATTTAATTACGGTCGAGCCTTTGCCAATTGATTTATAACAATTTGTTATTAATTGGAAATACGCGAGCAACTTCCTTTCACGGTCCACTTCGAATCATTTACTTCTCCAACGAGAAATGAAAAGACCAGGTCTTTTTTAGGCATTCACGCTAAGTAATTACATTTCATTATATATGGAAAAGCGAGCACCGAGCGTAAATTTGCTATATTTCATTTCAGGTTATGGGTAAAAGCTAATCATGTTTTTTTCTTTTCCATACAATTTATCTTTTAAATTTTTTAATGGAAACGTTAAGATTTAGTAAATGTATCAAATTTGTTGGTCGGAAATTGAAATTAATCATTTAATTATGTTTTGTATACTAGACTATAAAACAATTAAATTAAGAGAATAGTAATAAATACAAAGAAAAGAAAAAGAAAATACAATTTTGTTGCACCCTAGTGTCATTTACCAAAATCATATTTGCATTTTCTCTATAATATTATTCATAACTACTTACTCAAAATTTTCAGAGTACAGTTCCTGTTTGATGCACGTTGAAAAGCGTCGAGCATTTTGAACTAGCAATTATTTGACATTGATTTGTTGAAATTGGGCTACATCAAAATCATGATTTGTTTCATGTAGAATGGACAAAAGGCTTTGAAATTATAATCGAATCCTTGTTTTTAAGTTTTCTTTAGTAAAAAGAACAGAAAAGAACATTAGCCATCACATGCCATTTTTTTTTTATATATATATAATAAATTTACATTTCAGGTATATTTTTTACTCTAGGCCTTCCAGTTTGAATACCTCCTCTTTGTATTATAGAGTTTGTAACATTATTAAGAAGTTTTTGCACTACATTTACTAATATGGAGTTGATAAGTAAGTTGGTTTCTAGAACTAAGATCAAAGTTCAACAACTTAGTCTTTGAAACTATGTGTATAAATGTCTTATTTCTACAAAGGAAGAAAAGTTCCATCCCTAATATTAAAGAGTCGAAGGTACATATTATCACATTATCATACAATTTTGAAATACATATTAAAGCATACTTAAATGAAATCATTCAAATAAACAATAAAACAACATATATAATTTGTGTGATAGAACCATTTATTGATAATATTCTAACTTTATTCTTATATTTATTTTACTTGAAAGCCCTTGGTGTGTTCAACCTTTCACAGCCTTTACAACTTTTATAAAACAAATTATAACACACAAACTCGAAGGGACCTTTAAAAACTTTTGCTAGAAAATCTAGGTCAACCCTGCTCAAAACAGCCCAAAATAAAAGAAAATATTTTTAAGAGGAAGTAAGCATAATACTGTCTAACGAGTATATTCGGTCTAACGAGTTAACTCGGGTGCGCGAATTAACTCGGTTGAGTGTGTTAAGTAAGTGATTAAATTAAAATAGCTGCTAAGAGCTTTATAGTATTGGGATGATGATGAATGGATTAATGATCAATAATGTATTGATATTTGAATCTAAAGATGTTAATGCAGCGCGCGTAATTTATGTAATGCATTTGGATTAGAAACATTGTAGTCGATCGATATTCACCGTAATTGAATACTAAAATGATAATTAGTTATATATAGTTTTGTGTGTGCGAATTTCGATTTCTATAGAATACTACATATATATTTAGATTAGTAAATCTACAAAAAAAATAAATGAGTTGTACGCTATAAATGAATTATAGTAAACATACGGAGACCAAAAATCGAACAGCTTTACGTGTCCGAGGTCTTAATTTATCAAACAGCCTTCCAAACAAATCGGGCGGATATTTTCCACCCGGACGGAGAAAAACCATGCCATTGTCAGGTTGCACTTGCAGGAAACGGGCAAGGACTAAAAAGCCAACCCTTATCAAGGCTGTTTTGTATGTACAACCCTCCCGATAGCGAAGGAATCATTTTTATTTATTCCAGTCGCCGCCGCTCCAAGCGAATCCTTGCATTCTATGGCTCTTCCTTTAATGTCCGTCCACCCACCGATCATCGATTTTTCCCGCCCACTGTGACCAAGAGTCATCAATCACAACTACTCAACAACCGATACCAATCACAAAACGATTAATCATTGATTAAATTAAATTTCACCGAATTGAAAATATTCGCCTGCAAACATTTACAGCTTTTGTTTAATATTATTAATAACGCGTACGCTTCTTTTTTGTTTGTTTGTTTGTTTGCATCCGAACGATGCGTAAATAAATCTATTTTTGATGGGATGACATATTAATTTAAACTTATGCAAATGCGACGAGAATCTGTATGGGGGAAAAAAGGTGAACGTACAAAGCTTATGAATATTGCATGAGCTGTTTTATATGTTCGATGTCATATATTCCTAATTCGAATTTAATTTGCAGTAATCGTCGCGCTTTAATATTTAAATTTACGCCGGAACGAGAGGCCAAAGCCGAAATCAAAGCCAGTTCAGTTTGTGCCGAATCTTCGATTCCATTAAATATTATACGGAATTATTAATGCAATTACCAAACTAAAGCCAAGTATTGATTTCCAGATAATCATTAGAATTAGCTTCATATAGGAAAACGGAAATTGAATACATAGCTAAGTTGATACTCGCACAACATTTAATTGGTTTCCTTAATCCGCTTATCAACTAATATTAAAGAATTTTCTTTTCACGTTATTAAGTTATTGTATTAAATCGAAGACTTCATGTAAAATTTATGGATTTTTATAGATTATATTGCAAAACAACACAATGGCGACTTTGATGGACATGACAAGATATAGCAGCCGATATGGTAAAACTGGAGAAGTGGTGTGAAAAGAACCTATATCTTCTTCTAATTGTTGTTTTTCTTTTCCTCTGTAGACCATACACGTGTCATCTGCATACATGTAGACGCTGCCTCTGAATCCTACCCCTTCTAAATCTCGCATCTATATTCCATACAGCACCGGAGCAAGAACTCCCCCCTGAGGTATACCATATCTAGCAACCCTCTCTTCACTTATTTCATCTTCTATTTTAACCCTTTGAGGTCTTTTTTTGAGATATGTTTTTTATTAATATTTCTTTCCAATCTCCATTTCATTGTGCAATCAATTTAATATATCGCTGACATTAGCGGGTCCAATTTTCATCAACCCATTCTTTTCTTTTTCCAACTTTTTAACCATTTCCAATATATTCTTAAGATTTTCAATACCAATGTTTTGAACTAAATCAGGTATCGGTTTCTGTTCTGTTGAACAATATGGTTCGAATCTGTTTTTCGACCGACAATGTTGTTTATCTCTGGACCGAGAAGATTCTACTCTGGTTGCACGTGCCCTTTCATGTGGTTTCCTGCGCTTCTTCTCTATCTCGATTGTTCGTTCTTGTTCCTTTATTCCTCTTAATGCTTTATCCAATTCTTGCATGGACATATGTTTGTATCTTTTGATATTATTACTCACCGTAAGAACTTGCAGTTCCTCTTCGCTGTTCGTATGGTGCCGCACATTCATTTGCATGCGGTATGCATCAAGTCTTCCTTCAAGGAAAGACTGGTGACGTTGGACTTCCTTCAATGCCTCTATAATTGATTTTGAGTCCATGGTGTTCTTCTGCATTATTAACAACTGCTGCTCCTCAGATGTCTTGATGTTAGGTAAACACAAGTTAAAATGAGACGAAAATGCAGTGAGCATTGATACCTTAACCAGGTATTATTTTGCCCCCACCCTTAACGAAGGGATGATTTCACTACACCCCTATTTTAGCCAGGTAATATTTCAGAACCACCCTTACTCTGGTAGGTGATATTTCACAACCTGCCTTTATTCATCGTTAATGATAAAATTTTCCAGAAATGCAATACATTGTGTATTTGGTCATTTACAAAAGAAAGATGGTAGAATTTAGAACCGTTGCCCATTAAAAAATAATGCCTTGAAATCTGTTTTCTATTAGGAATCCATTGCCTCAGACTAGAAGCACTGAATTGTGACCTGAAAGAGACTACCAAATCCTGTGCTGTATCTGGAACTGGACCGGCCACTTTGACCATACGGCATGATGAGTCGCTTAAATCTCAAATAACAAACTTTTTTTAATTTTTTATTTATTTATCTTATTTATAAATAAAATCAATAAATAAAAAAAATAAAAACAACATAAGTTTATGAAAAACTAAAAATTAATTATGAAAGAATGGGTATTTTATAAAAAAAAGTCATAAATAAAGTTTAAATTGATGTTCCATTGTATTATAAAAATAGTAATTTAGTGGAAATACTACATTTAATAATGTATAAACCAAAGCTTAATTTTAATGTAATAGTGCAAAAAGACCTATGGTATATAGCACTTTGCAGAAATAGCAATATATTTGATTTTTATTACTTAGCCTTTCTTTATTACTATTGCATTGATTTTATATTTTTTGTTCGTAGTTGTTGTTGCAATAAATGTTACTATTATTTATAATGTACAATTTTCATTATAAAATAGTTGATGTTTTAATTTAATAATATCTTAATGAATTTTTCATTGAGTGGATTTCTAGTGTTTTATTTACTATGATCTATCTGCACGTTGAACGTGAAAATAAATGGTCAAATAGGAGATGGTTTCTTTCAGCGCAAAGAAGAAATAAAGGCGAAACGTAGAGACCACATTTCTCTTTCAATTCCTCTGGGTACGTGAGCCCCAGCATATATCATTAATAAACTCTATACATTCCTTAAACAATAACAAAATGACAACGGGGTGAAATAATAAAGAAAAAAGAACACAGAACAAGGCCACAGGACGTATGACGCAGATTTTTCCATTAAACTAATTTGACTTCGAATAGCAAACATACATTCGCATTCTACTTTCATCCTCTTTGTGGACTTTTTTTGCTCTTCGATGATTGCAAAACTTTTAATGTGATTATATAATTTCATCTGATTCAAAATATCATTTCTAATGAAATTTCATAAGAATTTGAATTTGAATAATAATTGTATACTGGTTGTTCACAAAGTTCCATTGAATACTTAGAAAATTATTTAATCTAATTTTACTGATACGATATTTATACTTGTAAAATAAGTACTTTCATGTTAGATATAATATCTTCCAGTATTTATAAATACTTAAAATAACTCTAAAAACCATGTAAATCTAATACTTTTTGATCAGAAGCAAGTATTTCGCATCATTCATCATTATTTCAAGTTAGCCGATCCACGGTCCTCGTGACTGCCATTTATGTCTATCCCATGTCTTTCATGTTCAATCACGACCTGTCAATATTTTGATGACATCATATAAAGTGTAACAAGATATTCTGTCATCATTTGTATTTATTCCGGAATAAAGTTGGAAGTGATAACAAGACAAATTAAATCAGTAAATATTAAATTATTACATAAATTTTGTGATGTATATTTGATTTATAAAATAAGTAACAAGAAAAATGGTAAGTATATGTTAAAAAGATGAAATTTTTGTATGTTTTGAAAGACGATCTATTGTATACAAATTATATTAAATGTTTGAATGCATTGGAAGCAACGATTGTGTGGAAAATTTGAATGTAGCAACAGAATGAGGAGTTCAAGGGTACAAAGGATTGGGAAGCACTCCGCCGCAAAGAACTGATTAAAACTTTTCTGGAATGGATCAAATCAATCAAGTAAAAAGCTGCAACGTCTGATCTATACATATATGCAGCAGCGAGCAAGCAGAGGAGCTTCAGACGGCGAACAACAAACAAGTTATTCCGATATTTCTCCTCTTATTTAAAATTGCATCATTTCAGCGGGGGCTTCGCGATTCAATTTATCCTGAGGTAAGCATTTACATGCTTCGCATGGAATAAAAACGCTTTCCATCCCCCGGAACACCTCGAATCTGGGTGAATTTAATTTGGCGAAATATCTGGCGTGTGAGCGGCGATAAATAAAGGGCACATAATTTATATTCATAAAACCTAACAAGGAGCAAGGCTGGGGATCGCTGTATTATCTCGGTTTTGGGTCGTATCTCTCTCTCTCTAACCTCCTTCATGTGTCTTTTCAATTTAATAGGGCCACCAACATTTGGGTCACGTCATGGGGAGACCCACCCCGTTGTATTAATACGTTCGTGCATTTTATTCTAATAATAACAAAGTTTTGGATTTTCTTTGGGTTTTCTCGAGTTGTTTTGAGGGACGACATAATTTTCTTGTCGCTGTGTTTCTTTCCCTACGCCTTTGTGGCTGGAAGGAAGCCAAGAGACTGGGGTGTTTGACCCTGCTGCTTCTCCTCCTATATACGATCCGGACACATTTATATTCGACGCCGCTAAACGGCAAGAAATACACCGAACAATTAAAATCGGTTCAATGCGGCCGCACATTACAAAAGCGCTTGATGTAATATTCAAAAGGTTCTTTCGCGAAAAATTATCAAAACCAGGTCATTTTACGGACACGATTTATTACGCTCCGCGGATTTTTGTTGACATAACATAAATTCTCCACTGTGATACTAATTTGTTTCAACTTATGTTAATTGAAACATTATAATAACATTATTTTTAATAATAATAACATTTTTGCAACAACAAAGTACAAAAAGATGCAAAATAAAAAAAATGTTGATTCAAAATAGTTATAAATAAATATATTGCTATTGCTATAGACCATAGGTCATTCTTCCCATCTTATATATTTAAATATGATATTTTTTTTTTTTTTTT